>WNYA01000415.1:0-79570 GCA_019512145.1 Engystomops pustulosus
GCACATTTTCTTACCCGGTCCTGGCGCGTTCTCCCACGAGGATTCGGTTCTTCCAGCGATTCACTAAGGCAGTTCCTCCGACGTCCACCAGGTGTCGCTGCTGCGCCGAGGTCCGACGGAGTGCACCAAACTATTCCTGGTGTATGTAAGTGTGTGTCAAGCGACACTTTTTGTTTTTTAAATAGCGCAATTATTCCGAATCCGTCGGGTTTTCCGACGGCCATGCCCCACGATTGCACCTTTGCACCTTTTCGGGAATTCCACGGCTTGCACAGGTAGTTAAGAAGTGTCTTCACCGGGATTTTGCCACACACTATCCTTTTTTGGCACAAGCGCGCCAATTTCCATTGGCGCGCTTTGGCACAAATCAGGGGGCGCGCCGTCGGATGATCCGATTGATTCAGACTGAATTTAACTTTAAAATTGTGTCACAATCCATGGCCTTACATGCACCCAGAAGAAGAAGGTGAACTCCGTCGGACCTGAGCGGGAAAGCGACACATGCAGGATATTATACACGGATAATGCACTTTCAGTGAACTCTAGTGAACGACTAAGTAAATAAGCCCCAATGGCCCACATTTACTAAAGCCAGTCAGTTTTCTGTAATACTTCGACTGCAGTATTATAGTAGTTATATTCTTATACATAGGGGGCAGTATTATAGTAGTTATGCTCATGGCAAATCTAAGCAGGACACATTTGAGGATTATTTATCATACGCCGGCATATGAGGTATTTCTCAGTGTGTGAACACAGGGCTCCACTATTGATGTATAGGGCAGGCTGCGTGCAGGTTATTCCTGGCATAGAAATAGACACGGACGGGCACTTTTAACAATGAAAAGGTTGGCAGGAGTGGGGGCCAAAATAATGCAGGTGGCAATACAGAGGGCACAGAAGATCATGATAAAATATGCCCCTTAGTGTGATATTACACTTCATCTGCTTCTGACATTGTACTAACACACTGACCAGTAGAGAGAGATGAGACAGTCAGGATGAGAATGCATGAGCTACCTTTCACACGGAAAAATGACGACTTTTATAACTTACAATTTAATCCGCTACATCTTCAAGATATTTCTGCTCCCCCTTCCCCTGGACACTTATGCCCTTAAGTTTTGCGCCTTCCCTTGCTCACGATTGGCTGGCAGGAGTGAGTGTCTCTGCAGCTAAGTGGTAACCAGGCTCCAGAGCATAAAGACACAGAAATCTCAGCTCATGACTTCAAACAGCAATCCAAGATCCTAAGTCAGGAGTTAAGGGTCGTATATAAGGGCAAAACGGAATTGGATACAACAGGACTGATAGAGAACAGGTAGGAAATTATATCAGTTGAAAAGCTGTTATTTTGTTAATAAGGATTCAGAAAAGGGTTATTTGTTATCTGAAGTTTTAATATCAAGAAACTGTATTCGTGGAGGAAAAAAAGAATGGCCCTTAAGTTATTATTTGCTTGGGAAAATCCTCCTTTTGACCCCAATATCTTAGATATCCATTTAGCATGTGCAGAGAGATGCTTCCCAATTGTGCAGCTGCGCAGCTGGACGCAGAGCATGGGCGGTGCTGGTTCGAACTGTAACTTTTAAAGTATTAATATGTTCGTTTTAATCAGTGTTCAGTGCCCAAGCGGGGAGCCTACTAACAACACGGAAAATGAGATTTACTCTAATTATGAGACAGTGAGGTCTAACATGACTACCTCTATATGGCGGACGAGATCCGGCGCCGGCTCTTAAGGTGTTTTTAGGCCGTTTCTTCACTGTTCGAAAACCTGATCATGTCTATATTCATGGAACAGTTTTCGGGGTTTCCTCCTCGAAAAAATAATTCCTATGTGCCCTTCATCAGTTTTTCTCATCTGGAAACAAAACCATCGTACGGATTCACTCATTAAGGCTTAATTAATCAGTGCATATTTTATTTAATCCATCTGCTCGTGCTCAGCATTAAGGACCTGTGGTGACAAGCGGCGCCTATGCAGCGTTCACGCTACACAGAATAGCACAGGCGACGTTTGTCCCAAGCGCGCGGGCAAATGTTGTACATAAAACTCACGAACAGCATTAGAGAATAACTGAAATATGACACAATGGGGCACCATTTTCTACCCGGTCTGGCGGTTCCCACACGAGGATTCGGGTCTTCCGGCAATCATAAGGCAGTTCAATTCGACGTCTCCCACCTAGATGCCGCTGCTGCGCAGAGGTCGCCGGAGTGCACCAACCTCCTCCTGGGGCATGTAAGTGTGTGTCAACTAGTGCGATTTTTCCAAATCCGTTTCTGGTTTTTTTCGACGAAAAGGCCATGTCCAACCCGATGCACCTTTTCGGGGATCTACACGGCTTGCACAGGTAATTTAAGAAGTGTCTTCACCGGGATTTTTCCACAAACTATCGTTTTTGGCACAAGTGCGTCGATTTCCATGTCGACACAAATCAGGGGGCGTGCCGTCGGAAGATCGACTGATTCAGGACTGAGCGCAAAGATATAACTTTTAAATTGTGGCACAATACATGGCCTTACATGCACCAGAAGAAGAAGGTGAACTCGTCGGAAACCTGAGAACGCACATGCAGGAATAGGGCGCATGTGAATATGCCGCACAGTGCATTATACAGGACTAATGCACTTTCAGTGAACTCTAGTAACGACTAAGTAAATGGGGCAGATTTATACCCGGTTCTTTCCGATCCAGCGCGGTCTCTGCGCTGGATTAGGTCCGGCCTGGATGCATCAAAGCAGTTCCCTCCGCGTCCACCATGGTGCGCTGCTGCATAACAGTCGCTGGAATGCCTCGAAATACACCGGCCCTTATCCAGGATGCAGGTGAGTGAAATTTTCGCGAACGACACAAATTTTTTTTTAAATGCGGCGGTTTTCCAAATGCGGCGCCAAAAACCCGGGGCAATTCCGGTACAATCGCGCAAATCGGAAAATATTCGGGTAACAGTAGGCGAAAACGCGAATCGGGGACCCTTAGCGAGTAAATGACCCCCAACTGAGCCCCAATGGCCAAATTTTACTAAAGCCCGTCAGTTTTGGAATACTTCCGACTCTGCAGAATATAAGTAGTATATTCTTGTACAAAGGGGGGCAGTATTATAGTCGTTATATCTTGTACATAGGGGCAAGTAATGTATAGTAGTTATATTCTAGTACCTAGGAGCAAGTATTATAGTATTATATTCTTGACATAGGGGGCAGATTCTAGTAGGGTATATTATGTACATGGGGGCAGTATTATAGTAGTTAGAATTCTTGACATAGGGGTAGTATTCTCGTGGATGTATATTCTAGTACATAGGGGGGCAGGCAGTGGCAGTATTATCGTAGTTAATTCTTGTAATAGGGGGGCAGTATTATAGTAGTATATTCGTGTAATAGGAGGGGCAGGATGATCAGTGTTATTATTCTTTGTACATAGGAAGCCAGCATTATAGTAGGTCTCTTCTTGTACATAGGGGGGCAGTATTAAGTAGTTTATTCTTGTACATGGGGTGGCAGAGGGCGGCAGATTACGTAGTTAGGTTATATTTTTGTCATGGGGGGCAAGTAGAAGTAGTTAGATTCGTGTACATGGGGGGCAGTATTTGTAGTTATATTCTTGTACACAGGGGGCAGTATTATAGTAGTTAGATTCTTTGTACATAGGGTAGTATTATAAGTAGTTATATTCTTGTACAAGTGGGCAGTATTAGTATTAATAGTAGTAATATTTCTGTACAAGGGGGCAGATTAAGTAGTTATATTCTTTTGTACATAGGGGGGTCTTATTTATTAGTAATTCTTGTACATAGGGAGCAGATTATAGTCAGTTATATATTGTACATAGGGGGCATTATTATAGTAGTTTATCTTGTACGTAGAGGAAGTATTTATAGTAGTTATATTCCGTACATAGGGGGCAGTACTATAGTAGTCATATTTCTGTACATAGGCGGCCGCAGTATGATAGTAGTTATATTCTTGTAATAGGGGCAGTATTATTAGTAGTTATTATCTTGTACATAGGGGCAGTATTATAGTAGTTATATTCTGTTTATTGAGGGGTCAAGTATTATAGTAGTATATTCTGTACATAGGGGCAATATATAGTAGTTTATATTGTTCTTTGTAATAGGCGGCAGATTATAGTAGTATTTCCTTGTATATAGGGGCAGGCATTATAGTAATTAATTCTTGTTCATAGGGGGGCAGAGTATTATAGAGTATATTCTGCTGTACAAGGGGCAGTTATAGTAGTTATATTTTGTACATAGGGGGCAGTCTTATAGTAGTTATATTCTTGACATAGGGGCAGAGTGTTATAGTAGTTAATTCTTGCAATAGGGGCAGTATTAGTAGTTAATTCTTTACATCGGGGCAGTGTTATAGAGTTATATTCTTGTACATAGGGGCAGTATTATAGTAGTGTATCTTGTACCTAGGGAGCAGTATAGTATTATAGTAGTTATATTCTTGTAATAGGGGGGCCAGTATTGGCAGTATTATAGTTAGTTAATTATTGTACATAGGGGGCCAATTATAGTTAGTATGCTTCTGTACATAGGGGCCCCCCGATATTAGAGTAGTTAGATTCTTGTACATAGGGGCAGTTTTATAGTGTGATAGTAGTATATTCGCTGACATAGGGGGCCAGTATCTATAGTAGTTATATCCTGTACTAGGGTGGCCGTAGTATAAGTTATATTCTTGTACATAGGGGGCAGTATTTACTGTAGTATATTCTGTACATAGGGGCAGTATTATAGTAGTTATATTCTTTGTAAATAGGGGCAGTGTTGTTTATAGAGTTAGTTCTCTGTGTTTTAAATAGGGGCAGTATTATAGTAGTTATATTCTTGTACATAGGGGGCAGTGTTGTTATAGTAGTTCCATTCTTTGTACATAGGGGGCAGTATATAGTAGTTATATTCATGACATAGGGGCGTATAGTATTATTTTTTTTAGTAGTTTTATATTATTGTACAAGGGGGCAGATGATGTAGTTAATTCTGACAAGGGGGGCAGGTATTATAGTAGTTTTCTTCTTGACATAGGGGGGGCAGTATTATAGTTCGTTTTATTCTTGTAAATAGGGGCAGTATTATAGTAGTTTATATTTCTTGTACCAAGGGCACGTTATAGTAGTAGTTATATTCTTGTACATAGGGGGCAGTATTATAGTAGTTATATTCTTGTACATAGGAGGCAGTATTATGGTAGTTATATTCTTGTACATAGGGGGCAGTATTATAGTAGTTATATTCTTGTACATAGGGGACAGTATTATAGTAGTTATATTCTTGTACATAGGGGGCAGTATTATAGTAGTTATATACTTGTACATAGGGGCCAGTATTATATTAGTTATATTCTTGTACATAGGGGGAAGTATTATAGTAGTTATATTCTTGTACATTGTTATGCAGTAGTACACTATATGATATCCGAAAGCTCCTTTTTGGCTGATTATCATTAAATTTGGCATTTATTTCTCTTTCTGCCTTCTCTTATTTTACTGTTGACACTTCTAGGCTAAAATCAAGACGATATCTGATAATTATAAGAATTACTTGATGAAAACAGCTGGCTTAGCATTAAAATGGAAGTTGCAGGAGACTTGCTTATCAGCATCAGCTGTGAGCATGAAGCCCCTCTTCATGATTCAGTTCAGCGCGGATTACATTTTTATTCATAAAATGTTTATTTTAGATGAGATTGAATATAAACTAAGTTAAGATAATTTAAGGCATAGTCGTTTGCGGGAATGAAATTAGCATAGTTGTAGAGCAAATTGGTCTATCGCATGTAGTGTAGAGAGCCTCCTCCATATAATAAAGGTGATGGAGATGACAATTTTGGAAAAAATCTCAGACAGTTCCCTTAGAAGTGTTGTGATGCTCCTCGGGGGTGGGGACTCCAGCTGTGCAGCTGCATAGAGCACCAGACGGCAAAGGGGCTCACAATAGGGGTGCCATAAAATAGAAGGATGGAGGCTCATATCATAGTGAAGCTGTAACTTCCTACAATCTGCTTCCTAAATGGTAAAATGAATCGTTTATCATCTGCTAATGAGTAAATAAGAATCTTTTTTTAATACTTAATCTCTGTTCAAATTTCTTCCTAAAGTTTCTTAAAGGAAAATTGGAATTTTTAACTTAGAAATGTCTTAAGAAAGTTTGTATAAAGTATATGAAGGGTGGAGCCTAAGCTAAGGAGGTGGGGCTCTGGGTGCCGATCCTCTTCTAATAGATGATACAGAAGAGGGGGCTCCGGCTGGATGTTCAAAAAGCAGGGGGTGGTCACCGCAACCAAATCTAGAGGTGTAAGGTGCCCACATTTGAGATTTGACAAGTTGCCTAAGGAAGAAGAATGCAGGTTCCTGAAAAGAGACAATTGAATTGTTCTTGTTTAAGACACACATACAATTGATTATGAGAGATGTTGCTGCCCGCGCACTCTCTACAGTGTCATTGGGGCGATGAGTAGAAGCCCAGGCAGAGGAGGAGCTTGTGGGCTCAGGACCCAAAAGTAGGAATGAGTGGGTCCATTAATTTCTGTTTGGCTTCCGGTACCTTTTAAATGCTGATGGCACGTACACTCCACATGCGCCGCCATTATTTAAATAATTAGAGCTGAAGCAGAATTTCTGGCACAGATCAGAACATTGCGGGTTTGGTTCCACTCATCACTATTCTGAAGGTTAGTAATACATTTTTTTGAATAGTGTGGCTATTGAAGCAGGACACTATACTGTCTATTAATTAATGAGGTAGAGATGCTGCTTAACTGTATTTTAATTTGCTGAATTCTGTATTAATTAATAAGGGAGTGCTGCTGTACTGTATATTAATTAAAGCAAAGCTGTCACCAGGAATGTTATTTTTAGCTGCTGACAGGTTCCAATAGACTATGCTGGCCTGATTTTAAAAATGCCTTTGTCCTAATTAGGAATACTGCTACTACTTTATAAAACTTTATTTCACACTACCTGACTCCCTGCTATAAGCAAGTGTTAAGTCAAGAGGGAAGGGGCATCTGCAGCCTGTGTCTCCTCGTGCATTATTCCTCTCCTCCACTGCCTGCTCAATGCATATGACAAATAGTTTGGAGGACAGGTGACCAAGACACAGGCACACAGGCTGCTGCAATGGTACAGTATTTTTTAAAATTAGTATAGTATATGCCTTTGGAACCTGTAGCCAACTAAAAATGGCATTAATGGTGACAGGTTCACTTTAGTTGCTGTATTTTACACTGATCAATAAATCAGGGCTGCTATATTGTATATAAATACTCGCTCATTACAAATCATAGGCACTAACAAACCCCTTAGATGCTACGGTTGCCTTGAACCACAGTATCTAGGGGGTTGAATGGATATAATTTCTCCTTAACAGTCACCATATTTTTGCTATGTTAGTAAGGTGATGGGGAAAGGAGGAATTCTAGAAGGAAGGGCAAGACGAGTGGTGAGTAATCTGGTAGCCTTGACCACCAGAGGGTGGGGAGCATCGGTGATCACAATTCACCACCATTGACTACAACTGATGATGATGGTGACTGTTATCAGATCACATGCATGCTCATCACAAATCGTATGCACTAACAAACCCCTTAGATGCTACGGTTGCCTTCAACCACAGTATCTAGGGGGTTGAATGGCTATAATTGCTCCCTAACAATCACCATATTTTTGCTATGTTAGTAAGGTGATGGGGAAAGGGTGAATTCTAGAGGGAAGGGCAAGAGCAGTGGTGAGTAATCTGGTAGCCATGACCATCATAGGGTGGGGAGCTTTGGTGATCACAATTCACCACCATTGACTACAACTGATGATGATGGTGACTGTTATCAGATCACATACATGCTCATCACAGATCGTATGCACTAACAAACCCCTTAGATGCCGCATAGGCCTTGAACCACATTATCTAGGGGGTTGAATGTCTATAATTGCTCCTGAACAGGTACCATATTTTGGCTATGTTAGTGAAGCAATGGGGGGAAGGAGGATTGCTAGAGGAAAGGACAGGAGTGGTGGTGAGCCGCTCGCAGTGACCACCAGAGGTTGAGGAGCTTCGGTGATCACATGCCACCGCCATTGACCATAACTGATGATGATGGTGACTTACATCACATCGCAGCCTTGCTCAACATATTCCACTTGCACGATAGAGCTGAAATAAGAAAATAAATAAGCCACAGAGTACAATATTAATAATTAATACAGTTGCAAGGGATTGGTTAAATTATTTAACGCCATAAAAACCTAAACTCCGTGAAGCCGAAAATCACCTCATTAA
Source organism: Engystomops pustulosus (assembly GCA_019512145.1). Lineage (NCBI taxonomy): Eukaryota > Metazoa > Chordata > Amphibia > Anura > Leptodactylidae > Engystomops > Engystomops pustulosus. The sequence goes on from WNYA01000415.1 coordinate 8,295, forward strand.
ACTCGGTTTTATTCTAGAAGTGATTGATCCGCCGCTTTGCGTTTTATCTCAATAGATATTTTTGGATGTCGGTTCATTTTCTTTTCAATTTGCGATCGTTATAACGGTAAATAATTAAAGATCTTCGCCAGACACCACTCGAGGCTGCTAGTTGCTTAGCAATGCTAATATTTACTCATTTGACACATTTGCGCTATTATTCTGTTTAGTTCAGTTCCGAGTCGTTTTGGACGTCGATGTTAAATGAAATCTTTATTTTTATCGCATTTGCCGTAAGGAATTATCCACTTCTTAGAGAAAAGAAGAGGCGGGTTGACTTATAGCTACATATATAATGGAGTATAGAAGTATTAGAGGAGTATTGTCAGACTCGAGTCCGATGCAGGGAAAGTTCAGATCGGGCCAACGATGTAACTTCTCCCGCTAGGATCCATACAGCCTCATCATGTGACTCATTGATGCAGCACTATGAGGTTTATTGCTAGTTTTGCTAGTACAAAGAAGAAAACCAAGTCGGCACAGTGGAGCAAAACCGCAATAGAGGGGGTGCAGAGCCTCCATGGATCCTGGAAAGATCCCTCAGTAGTAAAGTTCAAAAAAGTGTAGACAGCACTCCAAAAATCCTAAATTCCAAAGGGTGAAGTTTATCGACGAGTGCTGCCTACACTTTTTTCAACTTTACTAGTTTTGTTAGTAGTTATCACTTTAATGATAGCTCAGATTTTGCAGGTCAGCTTCATATATGATAGATCGGCTTAGATACAGTGGCACGTATTTATGTATCGTCAGCAACAAACGAGTAAACGGGTGAAAAGGTAAAATGGATCTAGTCCCAAAACAGTCACCAAAGCAACTTTTGCCTATTTTCTGCACTCCATCTTTTCCATGCTCCAAGTCTTCCTCACCGGCATACATGGATAAATCCACATTATCACTTCAGCCAATCACATGTCTTAGAGGTCACGTGTAATATACCTCCACAGTCATTGATTGACTACTACAGGACCAGAATAAAAAATCTTTTGCCACCTATCACAGAACAGGTTTTCCAGGGTAGTGATGTCGATGGTCTATCCTCAATGTTGGTCCCACCACACAAATGCTGGACCCCCAGTGATAAGCTTCTCCAGTCAGTCTCTTAGAACAGACACAGAAATCTAAATCTGTTGTCTTTACTTGACTACAAGTCCAGCTACACTTACTAGCACTGGCCACTGGACTTCTAGTACCGTCCTTTGTTGTTCTTCCAGTGTTCTTTCAGCTTGCTGAAATCAGCTGATAAATGGGGTCCTGATTAAAGATGAGTGGATCCGACTTTCCTGTTCGGCCATGTGAGCCAATCATAGCCCTGGCAAATTATAGCCATGGTTAGTTGCTATTCGGCCACTATTCCGACAATGGGGCTCATTTGCTTACTCAGACGCTGGAGTTTACAGAAAGAGCATTGTCTGACGACAATGCACTCTGACGCGACTCCCTAAAATTGTGCACCCGATATCCTGCGTGTGTCGCTTCCCCGCTCAGGTCCGACAGAGTTCACCATCTTTTAAGCCGCACATGTAAGTGCATTTTCTTGCGGGACAATTTGAAAGTTAAATCCCGCGCTCAGTTCGAATCAGTCGAAACGTCCGACGTTGCGCCGCCTAATTTGTGCCGCAACTGCGCCCAAAAAACGATCGCATGCAACACAATCCCAGCGCAGACACTTGTTAAATAGCTGTCTAAGCCGTGAAATCCCACAAAAAAGTTGAACAATCTGACAAAAGTAAGTAGCGCGACCCTCAGTAAATGACCCCCAATATGTCCCGGTCATGCAGCCAAACCTGAACAACAAACCCAAATAGGAACATCAGGTCCACTAATCTCTGACTTATCCTAGGCAGGAAGAGAAGGAAAATGTAGAAAGCATATCCTTCCGGCATGTATCAGATCCGGAGGGTGCCCACAGCTTGTTGACCTTGGTGATGTTCCACTAACTAGTAAAACTAATTCCAATGTAATCCAATAACTAGTTAAAGGACTGGAGCACCGAACCAGATGAAGGGTTTCATTTGCCACACAGTAAGGTTTCCACCACAACATATTGGGGCAGATTTATCAAGTGTCCGAAAGTCAGAATATTTCGAGTTGCCCATGGCAACCAATCACAGCTCCCCTTTAAAATATTTATGAGCACTGGTAAAATGAAAGGTGAGCTGTGATTGGTTGCCATGGGCGACTAGAAATATTCTGACTTTCAGACAGCTTGATAAATCTGCCCCATTCTGTCGAGTAGCTTGCTTGACAAAGACTATGCTGCACTGAAAATGTTGCTGTGTGATGAATAATCTCCACCCTCAGTGGAGATTCACATCTTCTTGTGCTGTGCCTCAGTCCTCCCCAAGGGAGAGATGCTGCTAGTTTGCATTGTCATCCTGTGTTATCTGCCTCCAACTTTAAAGAGGACCCTTCATGACCGCACACATGTGGAGATGACCATACAATTCTGTAGGGGCTGCTACACAAATTCAGGGGCACTTTTCCCTCTAGCCTCCATGGTTGCACGACTCGTTATATCACACAGCTCTGATTAGTAACGAGCCGCGCACCTGTGTGACCATGGTCAGATTTCTGTCCACTGGAAGTAACATAGAAGCTTCCTACAGACTGACAGCAAGCAGAGATCTAGAAGACTATGAAGAATTGATACAGAAAGTGTATTCGAAAATTGTATAACTTTTCATGATACAAACAATAACATTAATTTGCTGAAAGTGATTGAGCTCTGTGTCCCATGCTATAGGTGGAGTTATTGGGGCAGATTTACTTACCCGGTCCATTCGCGATCCAGCGGCGCGTTCTCTGCGGTGGATTGTGGTCCGGCCGGGATTCACTAAGGTAGTTCCTCCGATGTCCACCAGATGTCGCTGCTGCACTGAAGTTCACCGGCCTATTTCTGGTGAAGGTAAGCGCGAGTCCCGCAACACTTTTTTTTTTTTAAATGCGGCAGTTTTTCCGAATCTGTCGGGTTTTCGTTTGGCCACGCCCCCCCATTTCCGTCGCGTGCATGCCAGCGCCGATGCGCCACAATCCGATCGCGTGTGCCAAAATCCCGGGCCAATTCAGGGAAAATCTGCGCAATTCGGAAATATTCGGGTAACACGTGAATCAGACCCTTAGTTAATGACCCCCATTGTCTTTGTCACCTATCGTTAGTGATGTGATCCTGTGTTATCTGCCTCTTGTTGTTTTACATTGTAAATCTTGCCCTCTATTGAACCCTTCCCCTAGTATACGCAGCACAAGAGTGGGATTCTGTGTAGGTTACTCTGCAAAGTTTTGGTAAAAAAAGAATATTTGCAACAAAAAAAATCTATATTTCTTGAAGCATTAAAAATAACATTTTCTTCCTGAATAATTTCCTGAGCATTTTTGCATAACTGGATGAAACACAAATGTTGTTATGGGGCTTCGTGATAAGCGAGATTTATGGAGGACGTGTGGACGTCACATAGTGCAGCTGTATTGATGCGGAGAGACGGAAACAAGAACCCCTACCAGGCGTCTGTCAGTTACACTTGAAAGAGAACAAATCCTTCCTGATCCCATAACTAGCATTTACAGTAATTCCCCGGATCATTCACATCAGTTTTATTAGCTAATTGGAATTTAGTAAGATCGCTGAGGTTTTAAAGTCTGACTATGCCTCGGCTTTTACAGACTTCGAGTCGAGGTAGAAACAGAAATATAACTTTAACTCCTACCCATAAGCTACATCCTAGATCAGCGCCGGTGAAACTGCGGCACGGGTGCCAGAGGTGGCACTCAGAGCCCTCTATGTGGGCACCCAAGCCATCAACCCAGTACAGGTTAAAGGAAATCTACCATTTGTTTTCATGCATTATTAACCAAACATACCTTGAGAATGTCGTAGCTACACTGATGCAGAAACATATCTTGTTTAATCCCTGATCCGAGTGGTTTTGCTCAAAAGACAATTATAAAATTTAGGACATTGGGAAAGCTGGGTTGCATGCTGGCTGCCGTTCATAAACACATAACAAGGAGCTTCCTGAGCTGTCCAGGCATGATAAATCAACCTGAAATGGATGACTTATACACAGCAGTTGGGGGATGGTGCAGCAATTGATTACTTCTCCCTGTCAGGCACAGCACAGTTAATACAACATTCTATGGAGCAGCGCATAATTAGAGTAAGAGGAGAAACGCCGAGGCAGCCACAGGAGCGACAGAGCCTCATTGTAATAATTTTATAATTGTTTTCTCAGCAAAACCACTCAATTCAGGGATTAAACAAGATATGTTTCTGCATAAGTGTAGCTACAGCATTCTCAAGGTATGTTTGGTTCATAATGCATTAAAACAAATGGTAGATTTCCTTTTAGTGATTCAAGGCCTCCTCCTGTAGTCCATGTGTCGCTTCCACACTCAGGTCCGACTGAGTTCACCTTCTTCTTCCTGGTGGATGTAAGTGCATTGTTTTGCGACACAATTTGAAAGTTAAATCCCTTACTCAGTCCGAATCAGTCAGAATGTCTGACTGGACCCCCCACACTTTGCATCGTATGTAAGCCGGTGCAGCTGCACCAAAAAACAATCCCAGTGCAGACACCTGTTAAATACCTGTCAAAGCCTCGCAATCCCAAAAACGGCAAACAGTTTGGCGATCTGCAACGCTTAGTTAATGAGCCCCATAGTTGCGTTTAATGGGCAATCCACAAAGGTTCGGGGCAGTCAAAATTTGCAGAGGGGTTCAGGCAAGCCAAGGTCCAAATCCGTATATACAATTGTAAAAACACACCTTTATAGCATCTAGTAAGAACATTGGGGAAGATTTACTTTCCCGGTCCAGTCGCGATCCAGCATGGCGTGTTCTCCGACGCTGATTCTGGTTCTGCCGGGATTCACTAAGGTTGTGCGCCCAATGTCCACTAGGTGTCGCTGCTGCGCTGCAGTCCGCCGTAATTCACCTTCTTTGTCTCTGTGTATATGAGTGTTATTTTTTTGCGACAATTTCTTTTTTTTTTTTATTCCGCGGTTTTCCTGAATCCATCGTGTTTCGACGGCCCAAACCCCCCTAATTCTGTCGCGTGAAAGCCGGCGCAATCCGATCGCGTTCGCCAAAATTCCGGGGGGAATTCGGCGAAATCGGAAACATTCGGGAAACCCGCCGGAAAAATCGCGATTCGGACCGTTAGTAAATGTGCCCCATTGTCATGGCTAAGACTAACCTATATTATTCTGTATTTTATAGTATACCATCATTTCATAAAACATTGATACGTCACAAGTCTTGAACAGCGAGTGAAAGAAGGAGCTGCACTTTGTGGCCCTTTGGCTTTATTTGGTGTTGGAGGGCACATGGAGTATTGTACTAGTATTACTATTGTACTAGTATTGTTCTATTGTACTAGTATTGTTTTATTGTACTAGTATTACTATTGTACTAGTATTGTTCTAGTATTACTTTTGTACTAGTATTGTTCTAGTATTACTTTTGTACTAGTATTGTTCTATTGTACTAGTATTACTTTTGTACTAGTATTCCTATTGTACTAGTATTGTTCTATTGTACTAGCATTACTTTTGTACTAGTATTCCTATTGTACTAGTATTGTTCTATTGTACTAGTATTACTTTTGTACTAGTATTACTATTGTACTAGTATTGTTCTATTGTACCAGTATTACTATTGTACTAGTATTGTTCTATTGTACTAGTATTACTTTTGCACTAGTATTCCTATTGTACTAGTATTGTTCTATTGTACTAGTATTGTTCTATTGTACTAGTATTACTATTGTACTGGTATTACTATTGTACTAGTATTGTTCTATTGTACTAGTATAACTATTGTACTAGTATTGTTCTATTGTACAGGCTCATAGAAAGTCCACTCCCTATTGGGTGGACATTTCTGCCCCTTTGTTTCAGCATCTTGTGCGACTCTAATAACCCAGACCTTCACTTTACAAAACAAGTGACATGCTGAGACTGGTGCAACATCTATTGGGCTATTGGCAGTATTCATGTCAATTATAAAGAGTTCTAAATGTCCTAATTGTGGCGCTTCTCAGGATATGCCGCCATATACTTCAGCTATAAGAAGTGCCAGTTTTCTGGTGTGTATTACACTTTTTTTTAAGAACCAAAAATTTTTTTACTTAAATTGATATATGGATTCAAAAATAGGAAATTTAATTTGGTTGTAGTAAAGCTGATTCATGCAGGAAAATCCAAATTCAACTGATCAAACATCTTATATTTCTTATATGCTCAGGCACCTTTCTATAGTGCGATGTGCCTTAAATAGCTCTTGGTGCAAGAAATTGTCTGGAAACAGTCTGCAAGGTTTAGAGTCAGTATATCCTGCAGGTAAGGGGTGGTACACGCCACCTTTGAACCAGGAAGAAGTGGGAAGAGACATCAAGACATCTCATTCTGCCACAACCAGAAGTGGTCAATGGACAGTCTGAGGTCAGGACAGGCATAATTTGTAATCTCCCATAAACTGGCAGATGGGTTCCGATTCAGAAAGGTGACCCAAGGTCCAAATCTGGAAATACAATATCAAAATCACACCTTTTTAGGATCTAGTATGCTAGGAACCTTTGGCTCAGGCACCTTCCTATAGAGGGATGTGCCTTAAATAGCTGGCACTGGCAGGTGCAAGAAATTGTCTGGAAACAGTCTGCAAGGTTTAGAGCTCTGAAAGAGTCGGTATACCCTGCAGGTAACAAGTGGTACACGCCACCTTTGACCAGGAAGCAGCGGGCAGAGACATCAAGACATCCAATTTTGCCACAACCAGATGCGGTCAGTGGACAGTCTGAGGTTAGGACAGACATAATTTGTAATCTCCCATAAACTGGCAGATGTGTTCAGATTAAGAAAGGGGACCCAAAGTCCACATCCGGAAATACGATTGCAAGATGAAACCTTTTCAGTATGTAGTAAGGTAGGAACCTTTGGCTCAGGCACCTTTCTATAGTGGGATGTGCCTTAAATAGCCCGTAGGTGCTAGAAGTTCTCTGGCAACAGTCTGCAAGGTTTAGAGCTCCTAAAAGAGTCAGTATATCCTGCAGGTATGGAGATTTACACAACACTTTTGACCAGGAAGAAGTGGGCAGAGACATCAAGACTAATCTAATCTAATTTTGCCACAACCAGATGCGGTCAATGGACAGTCTAAGGTCAGGACAGGCATAATTTGTAATCTCCCATAAGCCTGCAGATGGGTTTAGATTCAGAAAGGTGACCCGGGGTCCACATCTGGAAATATAATTGCAAAAATCACACCTTTTTAGGATCTAGTAAGCTAGGAACCTTTGGCTCAGGCACCTTCCTATAGAGGGATGTGCCTTAAATAGCCGGCAGGTGCAAGAAATTGTCTGGAAACAGTCTGCAAGGTTTAGAGCTCTGAAAGAGTCGGTATATCCTGCAGGTAAGGAGTGGTACATGCCACCTTTGACCAGGAAATATAATTGCAAAATCACACCTTTTTTGGACCTAGTAAGGTAGGGACTTTGGCTCAGGCAACTTCCAAAGAGGAAGGTGCCTTAAATAGTGCGTAGATGCAAGAAATTGTCTGGGAACCTTCTGCAGGTACGGACTGGTATATGAAACCCATGTCCAGGAAGAAGCGGTCAGAGAAAGGACATGTCCAGATGATGAATAATGCTAAATTCTGCTTCCTTGTTATTCCATAGGCACCCCCGTCTGTTCCCGATGATTTCACCCCGCCCGTGTGTTGTCTGTAGCATGCGGCTTAGCTGAGTCTATCCTCACTTATCATCTCATTATAGTAACGCTAACACCTCACACCCAGCTCGCTTCCCTTTAACGCTTTGTAAAGTCTCAAATCGACAAGGGGGGGGGGGGGGGGGGGGGGAGAGCGGTAAAGAGATAAAAAATAAAAAAATAACATAATTAATTTTTTTTTTTCATGAGCGCCATCTATCATCCTTGAAATAGGTGATATGGCTCAGTCCACCATTCACCTTCAGAAGAATGCGCTATCATATCTATATTCTGATATGGTCCTGATTCAATCAGTGGATTCTATTATAGGCCTTTAAGCTAAAAAAAAAAAAAAAAAGAAGAAAGTGCTGATGACGGTTATAAAAATAAATGAAGCTTATCGCCGTCTTGACATCTTTAGCACTTTTGCAGCTTTCGGATGAGCCATAGTGACAGAAATAGCGGAGAGTTGTGGCTAAGATAATGAGAAAATAAATGCATCTGAGGAGCAGCCAGGAGGAAACAGCTCCTACATTCATTACTCGGGGTGCCGGCTCTTCACACCGCTCGTTTATACTATCATTGTACAATGAGTTAAGGAGCGCTCCACCGTCACCTGCTTGACCGTTATCGATTACCAACTGAGTGGTCAAATATGTTGGATCTGATTAGGTTTCATTTCATTGGCAAATAATTAGTTTGCATGGCCGCCGACTCAAATGTCAGCACCCAAATGCATCGCTTCTCCCATTTTTCTTGCTTATTGTCGGAGTTATGTCGGGATTCGGAGTATTTATTAGATGAGGATTTAGAGGATAGACACAGGAGGTGGGAGAGGGAGAGGTCAACTGAGAAATGACGGTTTCCGGCTTGACGTGGGGGGATTTATGGAGGTCGTAGTGCAGGATTTATAGATTGTCTTTATGTCATTTAACTGATAATTTGGGTCTTGTCATGGAGGAGGCGTGGATGCCCTTATTAAAATACCGCTGTAGTGACAAAGTGGGGCACATCGTGTCTGGCTTGTAAAACAAGGAAACAGGGCCGGCCTATGTGACTTCTATGCAGTGTCAAATTGGGTACTGATGCCCACCATGATAATGCAGAGGGCCCACCATGATTATGCGGAGGGCCCACCATGATGATGCTGAAGGCCCACCTGATGATACGGAGGGCCCACCATGATGATGCGAAGGGCCCACCATGATGATGCAAAGGGTCCACCATGATGATGCAAGGGGCCCACCATTATGATGCCAAAGTCCACCATGATGTGCTAAGTGCCCACCATGATGATGCTATAGGCACCCATGATTATGCGGAGGGCCCGCCATGATGATGCGGATGGTCTACCATGATGAGCTGAGGGTCCACAATGATGATGCAGAGGGCTTACATGTGATGCTAGGTCCCACATGATGATGCGGGGCCTACCATGTGATGCTAATGGTCCACCATGATGATGCTAAATGATGCTAAGGGCCCACCATGATGATGCGGAGGGCCCACCATGATGATACTAAGGGCCCAACATGATGATGCAGAAGTCCACCATATGATGCTAATGCGGCCCCCATGCTGATGCTGAGGAGCACACATGATGATGCTAATGGTCACCATGATGATGTGAGGGCCACCATACGGCTGCTAATGGTCACTCGCATGATGATGCTGAGGGCCCACCATGATGATGCTAATGGTCCACCATGATGATGCTGAGGGCCCACCATGATAATGCTGTGGGTCCACCATGATGATGCGGAGGGCCCACCATGATGATGCGGAGGGCCTACCATGATGATGCTAAATAATGCTAAGGGCCCACCATGATGATGCGGAGGCCCCACCATGATGATGCGGAGGGTCTACCATGATGATGCAGAGGGAGAGCCCACCATGATGATGCAGAGGGCCCTCCATGATGATGCGGAGGGCCCACCATGATGATGCAGAAGACCCAGCATGATGATGCGGAGGGCCCACCATGCTGATGCGAAGGGTCCGACATGATGATGCGGAGGGTCCACCATGATGATGCAAAGGGCCCACCTTGATGATGCAGAGGGCCCAGAATGATGATGCAGAGGGCCCACCATGATGATGCGGAGGGTCCACCATGATGATGCTGAGGGAGAGTCCACCATAATGATGCGGAGGGACCACCAGAATGATGATGCTGAGGGCCCAGAATGATGATGCTGAGGGCCCAGAATGATAATGCAGAGGGCCCACCATGATGATGCAGAGGGTCCACCATAATGATACTGAGGGCCCACCATGATGATGCTGAGGGCCCCCCACCATCTATAAAGGACTTCTGCGTCTCCATGTAAGCCGCATCATCAATAACATCTCATAAACCATAAAGACAATTATCAGAATTGTCTGAGCAGAACTGTTCTCGTTGCCCAAGGCAACGAATCAGAGCTCAGCTTTAAATTTCACACAGCTGTTTATAAAATAAAAGCTAATTACTGATTGGTTTCCTTGGGCAACTAGAACATCTCTGCTCTCAGACACTTCTTATAAATCTCTCCCTGTATGTCCTTCTATAGGAAATAAGCCCTAGCTTTGTGATTTTCTGTGACCCTGGTGGGCCAGTGACTTCACTGCTTTGGGATCCAATGCATTCCACATGGATCCTGTCCTTATTCTACATGAGTCCCCTTTATCCTTGTCCCTTAAAACACAAGAAAACTTGCTCTGGTGGTGGAAGAACCTCTTCATTCTAAAGAACTTTGGGGTCCCACTATATAGACATCCAATAAAGACGACTTCTACGTCCATGTGACATGGGGATTCGGAGCACCAGTCCTGACTTGTCCTATTTCTGTTTTTCGCTCAGTGAACATTCCTACGTAACCCCAGCTGGCAGGTCTGTCACATAGGGTAAGGATCACCAGCACCCCGCATCACCGCACCCACACTGCAACTGAGCGCCATCAAAACTTACATTTATAAACAGCCCAAGGAAGCTTCAAGTTCTCCAAAAAGAAGAACATAGACTCTGTTCTTCATTAGATACTCACCAAAATCAATGCTGAGTAAGTTTGGCTCATTGCACTCAGTGTTTCATCATCACCCATTGAGGTACGGATGTGCCCACTCTATAGTTTACAGAGGAACTACAGCTGCTTCGGGACCTATGTAACGGAGGGTCCGGTCAGCCCTCTCAATGGCTGCCAACTCTATCTGCTACCTCCAAATTCTCATAGCTGTAATGGTGGAGCAGGGAGCACTAAGCTCCCCTTCCACATTGGAGCTTCTCCCTCAGTTGCCTGAGATGTCATCGCGCCTCCTGGCATCAGACTGCACCGACAGAAGAAGAGAGGTCTGCTGCGGGGAATCGGGAAACGTGAGTCTCTGTTTTGGGAAGGGGGACATTGTGGGGAAGAGATAGGGCATAAGGTGGGGGGTGGCTACAGAAATGAAGCCATAAGGTGGGGGTCTATAAAAATGTGGGCATAGCATAAGTTGGTGGTTGTGGAAAGAGGGACATTTTAGTTTGGGGGGGCAAAGAGAGGGGTCATTGGAAGTGGGGGTCAAAGATGAGGATAAATAATACTACAAAAAGGGACATTATACATTGGGTGCAGGCTATTGGGTGAGCCACTAAATACATTTTAATAACGGGGTAACTGTATTTTGGATGTCCGATACCTATATAATGGGGAGAGCGGTGTGCCAGAAACCTATATATTGGAGGGGCAGTGTGCTGGATACCTATATACTATGTGAACAGTTTGCTGTATACCTACATACTAGGAGAGAGCTGTGTGCTGGTTACCTATATACTTGGGGGAGGGCAGTGTCCTGAATACCTATATACTAGGAGAGAGCTGTGTGCTGGTTACCTATATACTTGGGGGAGGGCAGTGTGCTGAATACCTATATACTAGGAGAGAGCTGTGTACTAGATACCTTATATACTGGGGGGGGGGGGGGTGCTGTATAGCTATATACTGGGGAGGAGTATGCTGAATACCCATATACTATGTGAGCAGTGTGCTGCATACCTATATACTGGGAGAGCAGTGTTCTGGATACCTATACACTGGGGGGGGGGCAGTGTGTTGGACACAGTATCTATGTATATTTATTTCAATGGGCACAGTATGAATTAAAAAGGGGGCTGCATGCATTCATGTAAATTAGAGGGCTGTGTACATATGTAAAATCATTTGGTAAACTGTATATATGTATATAGGGACCAGGCATTGGCCCTGGTGCTGTGTTTCTGTATGAAGCTTGGTTCTAGTACTGTACCTATGTATTGAACTCCATACTGGTGCTGTATTCATGCAGTAAGCTTTGTTCTGGTAAAGTAAATCACTATTATAATAATTCATAACAGGCATGTAAAAAATGTTGCAATTATTGAACATCCCATTTTACAAGACAAATTGGGACTTTTCCTATTTTTCTTTCACACGAGGAATTTTTTTGAAAAGTTATGTGTGGGATAAGTCAAGTGTTGTTTCCAGCTAGCTATACTTTGCCGTCTCCTCCTGTGCTCTATTTAAGGCACAGTCCCCACAAAAAAGTTCCTGAGCAAACAGGTTCCTAGACAGGTGGTCCCTGTGGAGGTATGAACTTACTATTAAAACTTATGCTAAAATTATATCTGAACTCTAGAACAGCTCAAATCCGCATTGCCAGGTCTAGATCGACCCAAGATTCATATCTGATGCCAGTAAAGATAAAACTAAGATTATTATATGTGTTTTAAAATATATTTTGCCTCCATTGAACTCAATAACAATACAGTATTCAGTAAGATGCTTAGCTCCCCCTAGTGTTGGCAGCAGGTCATAGAAAATATAAAGATCTGTAAAAAAAAAAAACACATGAAAAAATATAATCTACACTATACAGAATTTATGAACTACTAATGACACTGAGATTTACATGAATTTGCATACATTAGACTTATACATGAACATATCATAATGTACAATATATATGAATTCAGGTTTTTCCCTCTTTCTTACACCACACTACACTGTAACTTCAATTTCCAGCCTGTTTTATTTACGCTCCGTCTTCGGGTCTCTGGAGGTGAGAGCTCAGACATTTTTTACAGTGGCTCCTGGTAGTTACAATTCACTGAAGTCTCCGCAGAGAATCAATTGAACATAAAACAAAAAATAAAATATAAGATCGCACCGGGGACCTGAGGTAATACTGTAAATCAATGCGATCACACTTGATGCTGGAACCTTTAGAGACTTTCCAATGTAACAAACTTACATAAAGAATGATGGACAAAGAGAGGTAGGAAAAAAAACAAAAAAACATATTTTTTTTTAGTTTTCTCATTTAGGACCCTCATATGTATTAGCTAGAGGAGAGAAGGCAACACAAGAACATCTCTCACTATTTTTAACCGATTTAAAGTAATTTTTAACTAATCCCTTTAAATAAAAAAAAATTAACAGTGTAATGGTGGGCGCAAAGGGGAATTTATCATATGCCAACGCTCTGAGCGCACCGGTGTATGATGAACGCCTCCGCGCCAGACACATCGGGAGCTTTCTAGAATCCACTTGTTACCCACCATATACAGGAGCCGCTGTCTGCTGCTGCTGCTGTGGCAGTTAGAAGCTGAGCCGGGATTGGTTGCTGTTCTGCCACAGGTCATTAATATGAGCTCTTAGCTTTGGTTGGTTACTATAGGAAATAAGTATATATAGATAGATTATGTGTAAGGTAAGATTGATAGAAATGCAAAGATAGGGGGAGGTTTACCAAAAAAATGTCTGAGGTAAAACTGTTGAAAACCAATAAGAGATTAGCTGTAATTTTATGAACTGCTGTGGGAAAATGAAACTTGAGCTCTGATTGGTTATGTGGACAACTAGAGCAGTTCTGCTCTCATACACTTCTGATAAATCGCTCCATAGCCAAATTGACAGTCAGAGACAGAGGCAGTAAGAGAAAGAGACAGTCTGAGAAAGTCAGAGACAATCAGAGACAGTCAGAGACAGAGGCAGTCAGAGAGTCTGGGAAAGTCAGAGACAGACAGTCTGAGAAAGTCAGAGACAATCAGAGACAGAGACAAACAGAGACAGTCAGAGAAACCCGGAGTCAGAGACAGAGATAGTCAGAGACAGACAGAGACAGCCAGTCAGAGACAGACAGAGACAGCCAGTCAGAGACAGACAGAGACAGCCAGTCAGAGACAGACGCAGTCAGAAACAGCCAGTCAGGGACAGACACAGTCAGAGGCAGACACAGTCAGAGACAATCAGAGAAAGAGACAGTCGGAGACAGTGACAGATAGACACAAACAGTCAGAGACACTCAGAGACAGAAACGTTCAGAGACAGTCAGAGAGAGGGATGGACAGAAATAAAATATTTTTTGTTAACCCATTCTATTTTGTTATAGCTAAGAGCAGTTATTTACTATCCCGGGCAATGCTGGGAGCTACAGCTAGTATGAGATAAAATTGGAAAAAGTTAGAAGAATAGGTGTTTTTTGTACCCATAATCTCTAATGACTGCTGGAAGCAGGTTGTCTTATATACTGGATGTATCGGCCACCAGTGCTTAGCAATGTCAGCCTTGTATCGCTCTGTTACTCTGTTACTTTCATAGCAGATCATTTTGCAATACAATATACAGCTGACACGCAAACAAATATTAGTTCACGGGGCCGGTGTGTTCCAGCAGATCTGCGTAGAGCGTTACACATGAGTGAGCGCAGTAAATCGGAAGCTCGGCGCCGCTCTACAAGCTCACGTTATAGGACTGTAAATCTGTTCCCGGACGCAATAACTCGGCAGCAATCTGAGACTATTCCAATGGCCCATGTGACAGCGAGTCACCGCTATACCCACACCTAATGGTTACACGAGATTCACAAATGTGCAGGGGATATGGTTGGGATATGTATTTGCAATTACATTACATATATTGCATATAGGACGGAAAAAATATACAGATTTTATTCATTTTTAAAAAACATTCACATTCTACATGGGACCTAGTTCTACATCTCCATATATGTTGTTTGTTTGGCCCTCAGTGTCGTATATCCCCCGGTGTGACTCTGCTTTCCCTGTCCGTTCCACCATCCAGCCACTGCCAGACGAAGTAAGCTTTTCCGTGTCACCTTGCAGGGTCACCTAGGGTCCGTTAGTTAGGTTTCTGAGAGCGGGTTCGTCCTTGTCAAGGTGGTTTTATCTGCTGCAGACAGGGCCATAGCCATCAGGGACGTCGTAGAGTTAGTCGGACAGCATGCGCCAAGTCTGGTTGTGGTTGCGCTTTGGCTGGACAGGTTTGTGACAATTGTGTTGTATGATCTGTATCAGGCGCAGCAGGATAATCAGCTTTTTTAAGGAGTTGGGCATGTTCTACACCTAAACAATAGGAGCATAAAGACTATAGGGAAAATGATTTATTTAAGAAATACTGCAGGACATCATTATATCATTCAATTTCACAGGGTTTATTCAGATGAACAGAATGGGGCACATTTACTTACCCGTTCCTGTCGCGATCCAGCAGCGCGTTCTCAGTCGAGGATTTGGGTCTTCCGGCGATTCACTAAGGTAGTGCGCCCGATGTCCACCAGGTGTCGCTGCTACTGCGCTGAAGTTTGTTGGAGTTCACTGGAGTTCACCATCCGTTGCTGGGTGCAGGTAAGCGCGTGTCAAGCGACACTTTTTTAAAAAAAATACCACGGCTTTTCCGAATCCGTCGGGTTTTCAGACGGCCATGTCCCCCCGATTTCCGTCGCGTACTTGCCGGCGCCGATGCACAACAATCCGATCTCATGCGCCAATTTGGGGCAATTTGGCGCAAATCGGAAAAAAATTTGGGAAACCCCACGAAAAAGAGCGATTCTGACCCTTAGTAAATGACCCCCATTGTATCATAAACAGATCTACAACAGAATTCTTAAGAATTGAACATATTCTTCACCAATGACATTTAAATTTTTTTTTTTTATGGAACCTTTCTCAGTTGATACATTGGTTTAAAAGGAATATTCCCACTAAGGCAAGTTTCTAATTCACGTCCTTATCCAGGGAAGGAAGTGCATCAGATCTAACAGTGTGAGATCAGCAGAGATATAACAGAACTGACTGTGTCATTGGGGCTCATTTACTAAGTGCCCGAATCGCTCATTTTTGTCTGGTTTCCGGAAAATTACCAGTTTGCGCCATTTTGCCCCGGGTTTATGGTGCACGCGATTGGGTTGTGTCGCATTGGCGCCGGGTTTCACGCGAGGGAAATCGGGGGGGCGTGGCCGTCGGAAAACCCGACGGATTTGGAAAAACCGCGGTATTTAAAAAAATATATGTGTCGCTTGACACGCACTTACATGCACGGACCTTAGTGAATCCCGGCAGACCCGAATCAACGTCGGACAACTCACCACGGGATCGCGACTGGACCGGGTAAGTAAATGAGCCCCATTGTGTGTAATATGCATCTCATGGATCTCATTGGAGCAGATTTACTTACCCTGTCTTGTCGCAATCCCGCAGTGCATTGTCCGATGAGGATTCAGGTCTGCCGGGATTCACTAAGCTCGTGCGTCCAATTTCCTTCATGTGTTGCTTCCGCACTGAGATTCGGAAAACCTGACAGAAACCTGCGGACCCTTAGTAAATGAACCCCATTATCTCTGATCTGTCGCATCTTTCACAGAGAGCCTCTGCTTACACTCTGGAGTCTTACATTGACCATCACTGAGTGATAGGAGCTAAAACAACAACAAATTTTGTAAAGTAAGGGGTTAAAAATTCTCTTTATTGTGTAAGCATCACTAGGGTATTGAAATTTGAGATTTTTTTTTTTTGTGGGCAAACCCCTTTAGTTATACAATTCTATCTTAATAACATAATGTACTAAACAATCTGTACCTGAAGCAGCAGTGTAACCAGCGTTTGAAGGAGTTGAGCAGATTCTACACCAAAACAACCATAGGACAATAGGAAGACAATATGAAGCTAATGAAAAAATCTGTTTACATGATTAAATAACTTTTAAGGACTGACCTTTGAGGGGGACACTTGGGGGCCCCGACTGCTAATTACATACAGCTTCATATAATGACTACAGATCCATTGAGGAATACCTGTCATCTCTGTATATAAGATGCATAATTAACAACACACATCAATAAATATTTATATACATAAAATGGTAATTAGCGAGAAAAGCCTTCTAGCGGCACTATGTAATAATTACTCTTCCGCAGACTTTTCATCAATATTACGGATGCCTAATTATGCCACAAATTCCATAGTTCAATGCTTCGTTTTTTTTTAATTCTCACATATCTATTTAGACTCCATTAACATAATATACTACGAAGTATAAATCTATATTTAGTTTCGTAGTGCTGGTAAGTTCCCTAGAGTAGTAGTAGTAGAAGAAAACATGTAAGGAGTGTTTTTTCTTTTAATGTTTTTTTGTGCACAAGATTGTTTTGTGTGTTGAACAATTAAGATTGTATTTGTCTTTTGGCTATTTACCTTTTTTTAGGCTCTTTCTTCCATTGTGGCTCAGTGGTTAGCACTACAGCCTTGCAGCCTTGGGGTCCTGGGTTCAGGTCCCATCCAAGGCAACATCTGCAAAGAGTTTGTATGTTCTCTCCGTGTTTGCATGGGATTCCTCCAGGTCTTCTGGTTTCCTCCCACACTCCAAAACATACTGGGAGGTTGATTAGATTGTGAGCACCATTGGGGACAGGGACCGATTTGGGAAGTTTTGTGCAGCGCTGCGTAATCTGTGTGCGCTATATAAATAAAGGAATTATTTATTATTACGTGTTGTTGTAAATAGCTGCTCTAATAAGTGCCACCAACGCACTGGATCATGCTGAATGATGAGCCTAAAGTCTCTTACAGACAACATATCATGGGAACAGGTCACAATATGAGAAGCGACAATCCTAGACCAAATAGCGGAGTGTATACATTTGCTGCATTTGAAGTACTAAAGGGAACCTACCATTCAAATTAACCCTCCCAAAATAAATACTTTATTAAAAACTATGATTAAAAAGCATTGTCCTTATCCCTAACAAGGGAGGTGTCTGCATATTCATTGTTTTTTGCACTACCTCTATGGAATTAGTTCTTAGGGCCCATCTGCCAATATTCACCTACAGGCAGTCCCCGGGTTACATACAAGATAGGGTCTGTAGGTTTGTTCTTAAGTTGAATTTGTATGTAAGTCGGAACTGTATATTTTATAATTGTAACCACAGCCAAATTTTTTTCCGGTCTTTGTGACAATTGGATTTTAAAAATGTTGGGTTATCATAAGATCCAGGAGTAACAATAAAGCTTAACTACAGACATATTTAATAACAGTTATAGCTGTTTATTGTACAGTACAGTAAATTACCAACTTCCAGAGGTCCGTTTGTAACTAGGGGTCGTCTATAAGTTGGGTGTTCTTAAGTAGGGGACTGCCTGTATAGATATTCACAGCTTCCTTTACTTTACATGAGGCTGGAGAAAATTCCTGAGGATGGGTTGAGGAGCAGGTGAGAGAACGACAGTGGATCTCTGTGTTACTGATGGGTGTTTGCTGCATAATACAGTGAGCACCCTGTATGTTTGAACAGGGTTCACCCCATGAGCCCTCTTCAACCATCGTTATCAGTGCTGTGACCTATTAGCAACCCATTAGGCAGTTTTTTCAGGATGAGCCTATGCACCAGAGCCAAACCAGATTCAGGTCCGCTCAGCCCTACAGATAAATAAATCATAAAAGAAAGAATAAAGACGGTGTTTATAAAAGTTAAAATAAAATGAAAATATTAGTATCACATTAAAAAAACAAATCAAATGTAGATTTGTAAAAATGTCTGCAGAAATTGAATAAAGAATACAAAATGGGGCAGATTTACTTACCCGGTCCATTCGCGATCCAGCGGCGCGTTTTCTGCAGTGGATTCGGATCTTCCGGCGATTCACTAAGGTAGTTCCTCTGACGTCCACCAGGTGGCGCTGCTGCGCTGAAGTTCCCCAAGGCCCCCCGGAATGCCCTGAAATTCACCGGCCTATTCCTGGTGAAGGTTAGCGCGAGTCCCGCCTCACTTTTTTTTTTTTTAAATGCGGCGGTTTTTCCAAATCCGTCGGGTTTTCGCTTGGCCACGCCCCCAATTTCCGTCGTGTGCATGCCAGCACCGATGCGCCAAAATCCAATCGCATGCGCCTAAATCCCGGGGCAATACAGGGAAAATCAGCGCAAATCGGAAATATTCGGGTAACACGTCGGGAAAACGCGAATCGGGCCCTTAGTAAATGACCCCCATTGTCTTCATCATACAAAGGTCACAAAACCTTAACTAGAAAGTAAGAAATAGAAAAATGATAATAGAAAAGTGACGGCTAAAATGAAAAAGACGAAAATTAATAAACCTTTTTGCCGCCGCATCACGCAAGAAATAAAATCAAATAAATAAAATGCAGTTTAAAAAAAATGTTTAAAAGATGTGTCAAAAAATTATAGGGGCTCATTTACTAAGGGTCCGTCGGACGCATTTTCGTCGGGTTTCACAACGATTTCCGTTTTGCGCCGAATTTCCCTGGGATTTTGGCGCACGCGATCGGATTTTGGCGCATCGGAGCCGACTTGCTAGCGAACAACCCGACGGATCTGGACAACGCGCAGGAAACAATTCTATATAACATAACCATCAATTCTATTTAGGTGTAAAAAGGCATCTAGACCCTTCTTGAAGCTCTCTGCTGTTCCTGCTGTGACCAGCGCCTGAGGCACGCTATTCCACAGATTGACAGTTCTCATAGTCAAAAAGCCCTGTCGCCTCCGGTGATTAAACCTTGTTTTCTCCAGACGGAGACAGTGCCCCCTCGTCTTTCGATTTGATTTAATCTGAAACAACTTACCACCATATTTTTTGTATGGATCATTCATATATTTATATAAATTAATCCTGTCCCCTCGTAGTCGTCTCTTTTCCAAATCTAGTTGTTTTAATCTTCCCTCATAACTGAGACCCTCCAAACTCCTTATCATGTTTGTGGCTCCAGCTCCAGGGCCTCCTTTTTATGGACCGATCCCCAGAACTAGATGGCATATTCCAGGTGAGGGCGAACCAATGCCTTGTACAGTGGTAATATTACATCCCTATCACAAGAGTCCAGACCTCTTCTGATACATGACAAGATCCAACTGGCTTTAGAGGCAGCTGCTTGACATTGCATGCTGTTATTCAATTTATGATTTACTAGTACCCCCAGGTCCTTCTCAACAAGGGACTCTCCCAGATTTACTTCCTCAAGGACATACGTTGCCTGTGGATTATTGGCCTCCAAATGATGTGGAATTTTTTTTTATTACAGCCTTTTAAAAATAATAATAACTGTAAATGTTTTTGGGTCGCACAAAAACTAAAAGGAAATGAAAAGTAGGGAGATAAGTAAATGATAATGGAGGGGGGGTTGGCTTGGTGGTAAAGCAGGTCAAAAATATATTCTAAAATTAAATTATTTCTGAAAATGTAAAATAGGAGGCAAAAAATGAAAAGTTTTTTCTGCATGAGGTCTTGTTTTTATTGATATTACCCTCCTGATGAAATGTTAGTGCAGATAATTGATCTCTATGTCTATTTTTTTTCTTCCTTTCTCTTTTTACCGCTCGATATTTTATTGCCGACTTAAACTTTTTTGGGGGATTGTTTCTTTTCAGTAATAGGATCCTGTGGGCCCACACATCTTTTAATGGCAATATTTGTACTCAGTCATTAGATGGCATATTGTGTTACAGTCTGAGACAGCCAAATCACCTCGGTGAATTAAATCTGCTTGCTGGTGCATTGCTGTCATAGTATTCAAATAATTACCCATATGTTCAGGAAAGTTTAGGATGCGTCTGTCATTCCCCTGCTAATTACAGATCGGAGCCGGCCTCGTTCTTCATTTCTGGGATGGTGTCAAACTTATGGGACTTGATGAGATGTTTACCCTGGATTTTGTGAAGTTTTTATATTAGCATTGCTAATGCTGGAGGGGTGGATAATGTATTGTCTTCGTGGCGGTAAGATGCATGGCGTGTAACGTGTCATCGCGATCATCGTGTCTACATTGTTATTGTGGGGTAACATCCGCTTTACAGACTGTTATAATAAAGATAACATTTGTGTTTGCTAAAAATCACGGCAAAGAGAGAAAACATGTTAAGAACCAGGAATTGATGTGTACGTTTCTCAAAGGTTCTTGTAACAGCTTTATTATACTGTATATTCAATAAAAGGGTACCTACCAGCTGTCCAAGATTACGTGGGTCAGGCCCAGATTTTGAGGGTTGTCCCTCAGTCCTTTGTGAAGAGAGATATTTTATGAATGGAGATGAGTGGACCCGATGTTTGCGTCAGGGTTTAGAGTTGGGTTCACCCAACAGCCAGTCTGACAATATGACACCCCGAGCAACTAGCTATGAATATTATTGGCCAACCATAGCCATGGCTAGTTGCTAGTGCCATTACTATTCCAGATTGGCTGTTCGGCAGGGTATATTTCCAAGTAGCACAGGCCAAACGCTAACATCGGGCCCGCTCATCTCTAGTTTCATACTTGTACCAAGGTTCCAGAGGATCTAGGGTCTATCCTCATACTTCACCCAAGAAGAACTGTAGAAGACATCCTAGATTCTCGTCTTAGTTACAAGTTGGATAGTGTCACTACCTCCCCAGAAGAATGAGCTTCAAAACTATTGTTCACTCTCTCAGAAAGGTAAGATCCCCAAACACTCATAAGAACTTGAACATGTCTTTTGGCAAGTTATGGAAATATGGGCCATTACAACCAAATACCAAATAAATTTTGCGGGTCAGGGAAGTTAGGCAAACACAAGCCTGGGTCGCTTTCAATTCTAAAGGCCTCTGATAAAGAGATATGCAGAACTCTCAATTGGAGTATAATTATAAGGTCATGTTTGGTCTGGCACTTAGGGGACTTGAGGGTTGGAACCCCAGCCCAACAATGGTCATGAATCTTAAAGCAGGATGAAGTAGGGATCTGTTGGTTCCCTTTCCCGCAATTCTGCCACTGAGGCCTGTTGTCTGAGGCCTGCAGGCATGATGTTACAATGTTGTAACTCTGGTGGCTTCAGAGCAGCACATTGCAGGAACAAAATGTTGGGCAAGGAGCCGGCACTACCCAGGATACATCTCCCACCACCTGAGACTGCAGGGCAAACCCAGGGATGGGGATAGGGGTGCAATAGAGGCCATAGCTGAAGACAACTTAATCTCTCTTTATCAAAGTTAAGAAGTATGACAAAAATTTGGCCATTGTGAAGTGTTGTGTATCATAAACCTCAGTGCATGGCTGTGTCCATGATGTTTAGTTTAGTCTCCCAATGCTAATGGCCTCCCACTCAGCCTTTGAGTGACAGTGTTCTGCTCCTCCTGTGAAAACTAGAAATTTTGCACCACTTTGTAGATATCTTCATAGAGCACCATGCACTATGCAGGATCCTTCACCTGCAAGGAAATGCTAAAATACAAATTCAATGCCTGCAAATTTTGACAGATGCACTTTCTAGAAGCTGATTCATGGTAATGAGCACCAATGGACTCCACCATCTTAAAAATTTTATTATGTACATGCACTTCAGAAAGATGGGGCCCCTAACTTAGGACCTTCCTTGAACATGGATGATCTGTCAGACTTGCTCATGTTTGGGGAACATCAGCCAATGCCGCCCCATGTGTAATCTCTGTTCTTCACAGGACCTCTATTACCATCTGTTCTTCTCACAACCACATCCAAGACTTCTCCCATGCATCTCCCATACTCTGGAACTCCCTACCAAAATGTGTCAGACTGCCCCCCATCTTCCAAACCGTTAAACGTAACCTAAAAACCCACATGTTCAGATTTTCCTACAATGCACAATAACTGCACTGCTCCCCCACCTTCCACTTGTCCTCCTTCTACTTGTCTCCTGATCTCTGTAGGCTTGTACTTGTCTTAATGTAATATATGTGAACCTCTGAATGTACAGCACCGTGGAATTAATGGTGCTCTATAAATGAATAATAATAACAGTTGACCCTCAGGAGTGGAAGATGCCATGAGAGCACCGACATCTGATCTTTGTACTTGCCTAGAAAGGGCGAAATGTGAACACAGCCTGGGAACAAATAGCACTAATACTTTAAATTCCTTAAGTCAAACTTTAGAAAGTCCGGGGATAAACTTATCTTATCTGAAAAATCAGCAAGAAAATCAAAATGTCTCGTCCATCCCTTATGCTGCATCTTTTGTGGCTTTGTCTAAATGACTGTACGGTACACTTGATGAAGCGCGGTCTACGACGTGGTGTCTACATATATTACCTCCTATGCTGACACCGCTTGGGGACATGATGGCAGCTCTATCCCCCTGAATGATGAATTCATTTAGCTTTCATTTTATTTGTGATTCTGAAGATTACGTGACTATAACCAAAAGTGTAAACAGAGGAAAAGCGTAAAAGAGAAGTGATGAAATCCTAATACATACAGGGCCACATTTATCACTTTTGTGCGCCTAAGTGTAGTAGTTTTGCCAGAATTATCACAAGCTACAACCATCCGTGATAAGTATATTTTCTGCCTCTTATTAATCACTTTACTTTAACACAGTTTAGGCGCAGTTTAGGCGCAGTTTAGGCGCAATGTTAGATTCGGCCACTTACATGTCATCCTGCTACAAGCTCCTCTCTGCTTCTCCCACATCCCAGAATGAAGATAACACTCACAGCAGCATCCAGGTGTGTGACACCCTGCACCCAGTGACCTCCTCAGCAGGGGCTTCTCCTGGAGGGGATCCCCCAGTGCTGGTCTCCTGTTGCACCCCTGTAATTCTGCACAATATCCCCCTCAGACACACTGGTGATACTGTGCAGAATTACATGGGGGACACTTGTATGTCGTATCTGCAAACTTCTGCAAACTTGTGCAAAGTTCTCCTCTCTCTTGCTCTGAGCTCAGCGTTTTGCAGAATGTTTTGTAAATAGAAGGTGATGAACTGTAAATAGAGTCTGCAGCTCCTGTCTGTAATGTATCTAATGTATCTATTATATGTTCCAGTGTCTGCAGAGTATCTAATGTATCTATTATCTGTTCCAGTGTCTGTAATGTATCTAATGTATCTATTATATGTTCTAGTGTCTGCAGAGTATCTAATGTATCTATTATCTGTTCCAGTGTCTGTAATGTATCTAATGTATCTATTATATGTTCCAGTGTCTGTAATGTATCTAATGTATCTATTATCTGTTCCAGTGTCTGCAGAGTATCTAATGTATCTATTATATGTACTAGTGTCTGCAGAGTATCTCATGTCTGTATTATATGTTCCAGTGTCTGGCTGAGCTTTGCTGCTAGAAATGAGCTCTTCTGCACAGGGGCTCAGTGCTTTCTTCTCAGATAACGCCACCTTCGGGCTGGAGTGTTTTTGTGCCCGTTTTTGTGCCTAAATGAAAACGTTGCAAGTGATGAATATCATTAGGCGCAGCAAAACATCTGGATTGGTAAGATAGATGAGGGAAAGCTGCTTATTTTTGCTGCGCGGCTAGTTTGGCGTTTAATCGCAAAAATGGCGCAAAAACTGTGCGCCTGAATGAAAAGGCGCAAAAACAACAGAAAAAACGAGTGTCTATAGAACTGTGGGCCACATTTATCAGTGTCAGACTGGGGTTCCTGAGGCCCACCAGAGAAAATTAGTCTGGGGGTCCAATAGACTATAGGCAATAGACTCTAGAAGCACCTGAGTTAGGTTGTTTTCTGCTGTCCCTCTAGGGTTCAGTATATATAATATATTTTTCAAGTTGGGACAAGATAGACATTGCCATTTATCTAATTTGTAAGGCAGCCCCTTTAACATAAAGCAGAACGTTTTCAGAAAACATCATGTAGGTTACAATGTTCATGGGGCCTTACAAGAGGCAATGCTTTCCCCGTCCCATCCTAATAAAATGTATTTTCATATTTCCCAGAATCCCCCAGAGGAGCATCAATGGCTGTGTGTCTCCACATGTCTGATGAAGTGGTCTTAAATGGTAAAGCCTCCCCTAGAAGTCTTCTTACTTCTCAAACATGGTTGCAAGCCTCTCACTCAGCTTTAAGGGGTTTTCCAGCGAAACAAGTTAGACCCTATGCACGGGATATGGCTTAACTTGCTGATCTTTGGGTGTCTTAGTGATGGGACCCCCACAGATCACCAGAACAAGGGGTCTGATGTACCCCAGTTAGACCCCTCATCACTTCCTTAGATTAGTAGAACAGCAGGATTCAGATGTCCTGAATGCCCCATTCATCTCAATGGAGCCAAGTAAATGGGAAAACCTCTTAAACCAGTTCCCTACACTGTACTAGAGAAGCAAAAGCACTGAAACTGTCTACAGTTGGAAATCTGTTCTTTTTGGAATACATATACAGGCAGTCCCCGGGTTACATACAAGATAGGGTCCGGAGGTTTGTTCTTAAGTTCTTATAATTGTAGATCCAGACAAAAAAAAATTTGGCCCCAGTGACATTTGGAGTTTAAACATTTTTTGCTGTAATGGGACCAAGGATTATCAATAAAGCTTCATCACAGACACCTTACAGCTGATTATTGCAGTCTGGGACTATAGTAACATCCAGAGAGCTTCACCAGAGGTCAGAGGGGTCTGTCTGTAACTATGGGTTGTCTGTAAGTCGGGTGTCCTTAAGTAGGGGACCGTCTGTACTAGTTTGGTTTTCCGCCAAAAAAATCATGCTTGAGGGGCAATGTTTTCTTTGTCTCAAAATGGAAAATGTATTTGCATATTTACCTACTAGTTACCATGGGAATTCTGCTTTTTTTCTTACCTTAAATATTTTGATGAGCATTAATACTGATAAAGGGAGGCTCATGAGAGTGCGGGGAGTTGCAGAGAGTAACATATGATTAGTTCAGTGCTACCCACCTCGCAAGCAGCAAAATGGATTTAGTTATACCCAATCTGATTTATTTTTAGAATTACTTAGGAAAAACTGTACTGATCCAAAAGGCAAATTAGCAGGACCACTCCATAACTTCATGTGCCATTTTTCGAACCTCAAAGTCGTGAGTCTTATACAAATGGGTGCATTGGGGTTGGCCTTAAACAATGACGTAAATTTAGAAAAAGAGAAATTAAAATGATAAGAGCCAAATAAGTTCTCTGTACAACACTACAGGAGTATAATCATTACTATTCATACACTGTATCCGCTGTTCCCATTTTTTCTCAAAATTCTGTGTCATAACTGTACTGTTTCCATTTAAGATTTTCCTATATTGATGTATTTGTCTGAATTTTTTTTTCTCCTTTTTTTTATTTATGTCTTGTTCTTTCCTTATTTGTGATGTATTTTTTTTACCCTACCGCCTTGGGAATGTATTCACAGGGGCTTGAAGTGTTTATGGCTGGTCTTATGTATTTATAGATATACTTAAGTAGACTGATGAATTTATACACATAGATGGTTATATATCATTACATGGCTGCTTGGAACAGTTCTATGGGGGATATTTATCAGGACCTCTGCGCACCGCCAGCACATAGACCAGCATAGACTGGAATAACTGTGAGACTTTTTATGAGACTTTTTGCAAAAGTCCCAAGTCATGAATCTGGCTTTGGAAGGCATTACAATAGCAGTAGTACTATGTTCACACCAGATTAAAGGGGTTATCCGATAACCAAAAATGGGGAGGGTTAAAAAAAATAAACATGTACTTACCTCCCAGCCTCAAGCTCTGCCATCTCTCAGGTCCGTTCCCCATGTAAACAAACAGCTGCGCTCAGCTTCCGGGTGCCCAAATTGGCCGGCCACACCCTTTTCTCAATTCCCAGCATTGTATCACGCGGCACGAGTGGGTGTGGACAGCCACCTTAGCCAACTGGAAGCTGAGCACGGCGCGGCTTCTGTGCCCCTGTTTGTTTATATGGGACACGGACCAGAAAAATCACAATGCTGGAGGCCGGGAGGGCACCGGGAGGTAAGTACATGTTTATTTTTTAACCCGCACCATCCCAGCCACCATTGAGTATTTTATACTCACAGATAACCCCTTTAACGAAGAGCTGGAAATAGTCTTGTGATACTTTTTAAAAGTGAAAAGACTCAAAAAAACCTCAATGAGACTACTTTGAGACTTTTTTACATCAAAAAGCCCAGGAAAACCAATGATAATTAACCCCCATAGTGTATCAAATATTGAGAATAGTTTTTATGTAAATTATTATAGAAAAATAAAATAAATAAAAAATACTGGGAAAAAAAACAATGCCATAAATGGAGATTGAAAAGCCTCAACTTATGTTACCGATAGGGTGGGGCTGTGAAAATTTTTGATTTAGAGCATTCTGCTGTGGCTCTTTTAGGGATAAAAAAAAATTTCTGAAGTCCTGTAAATCAGTCTCGGTTATAACTTTGTTTTCTTTATTCATGAAAAACAGTCTGTCAATCTCTTCCTTCCCCTCACGATACGCGGGGGTGAGTGATCACAATCTACTCTTGATGGAGCAGTAAGCAGTGCAGAAGCCCCATGTTTCATCGTAAAAATCTAAAAAAGTTTATCAATTAAATTAATTATGGTGCAACACTGTATCTAATTTTTGCCTAAATCATCAGAGCGAGTAATTACTTCTGAAATCCAAACTCATTTCTCCGACAATTAGCTCCAGTCCACAAGAAACGCCTCGCTACAGTCTGCTTGCCTCACCACAAGCCTGATGTTATTAGGACGTGTAAATCATTGAGATCTTCCTACTTGACTACACTCTCCATGCCTGATCTATTGATGGAAACCTGACATCAATCTGAAGGAGTAATAATTATATTTTCAGCCTTCTAAGTAGCAATGATAACCTGGGAAATTGACAAAGATGTGGTTTGGTCCATATTTCATGAACCTTCCAGAGCTCTGTAGACTTGTGAAGTCTGAGAATTTTCTTTCATGTGAAAACCCCTTTAAAGAAGTTTTTTTCTTGTACATAGGAGCAGTATTATAGTAGTTATATTCTTGTACATAAGAGCAGTATTATAGTAGTTATATTCTTGTACATAGGGGGCAGTATTATAGTAGTTATATTCTTGTACATAGGGGGCAGTATTATAGTAGTTATATTCTTGTACATAGGGAGCAGTATTATAGTAGTTATATTCTTGTACATAGGGGGCAGTATTATACTGCCCCCTATGTACAAGAATATAACTACTATAATACTGCCCCCTTGGTACAAGAATATAAGTGCTATAATGCTACAATGGAGCTCAGCTTCTCTTCCCTGTGTTTGTTGGATAATTCCTCACTTTCTCTCATACGGTACATATTTCCGCTATCACATATGTCGCGATGCCGGTGAGACTTTAGAGAAGACGCGCTCTTTTATAATATTATGCAGGAGGCAGCAATTGTGAGCCAAGAAAGTCTTATCTCTCTGCGTGAGAAGATATCATTGCGGCTCGTCTCGTTATTGGTATTCATGCAGAGTGCTCCTTAGTGAAGATGTCAAGTGCTCACATTGGAAACTTCGGATTCAGGGCTCCAATAAACTCCACCACCTTCTGTGTACATCTCCTCGGAACGCCAACTTTTTCTGTGTTTTATTTATACCCAGCGGAACCTGAAAAAAATACATTTTAGTGCATCGCAAAAACAAGAATTCACATGGAGATAAATCTGAACCTTTAGATATTATAACGCAGCCTCAGTCATAGGAGTCCAGAAATGGGAGAATTCAGAAAATTTCTATTATTTCGTATTTCTATTTATCTTTTTTATATTGCTATTCTACTTTGTTGCAACGTAATTATTTTTAAAAAATTACAAGAAATGATTGAAAAATGTTGACCATTTTGCCATTCAGTTCCCCTGCTGATCACCTGGAACCTAGAAGCACGAGTTCAATTTCCCTGCACTGCCTCCGCAGGAAAAATGAGGTATTGCACTACTGAGAACTAAAACCATAGTAGTTCATTAAGCAATAGTTTATTATTGTAAATCACACCCAAGTGTTTGAAGCTAAATTAACAACTTAAAAAAATTATAAACAAGGTCAATCCTGCCCTATGTATTTAAAGGGGTAGTATCAAGTTTAGTATTTATTCCCTAACTGGAGGATTGTAGATCCTCACGAGAACACAATGTAGAATTAAGGACCCAATAGAGAGGAAAGAACTGAAATCATTGACACCTGTCCTTGATTTTAGGGGTTTCAATGATCAGACACCCTCAGTCATACATTTTTTACACTATCCTGTGTGGATAAACTTGATTCAACCCCTTTAAGGAGGTGGTCCTTCTACCTATGTACCATCAGTCAAAGCTGATTTTTTTTTTTTTTGGTGGGGGGTTCAACCAGTTTGATGTGGGGGGGGGGGGGTTGCTTCTGCAAAGTCAAATTCATGGATTGTTCCATGAAATGGAGTGCATTGACCTCTGTCATAGATTTTTGGGGTTTCAATGATCAGGCACCCTCAGTTATACATTTTTTTACACTATCCTGTGTGGATAAACTTGATACAACCCCTTTAAGGAGGTGGTCCTTCCACCTATATACCATTAGTTACAGCTGATGTGCCCCAGGATTTTTGTAAGTTACTAGGTATAATCCTATTTAATTAGAACCAGGTTGATGCCCACCTATTTATCTAAATAGGGGGGGTAGCTTCAGACAAAGGAATGCCCCCTTAAATTTCAAGGGATATGCATTAATAGTCAATGTGATTACTCAACTCATGCTTCTGAAAACACATTTCTGAAGGATTGTTCCGTGAAATGGATTCAGAATAGAAGCTAATACTAAAATCTGTGACAGGTCCCCAACTATATAGAATTTTCTATAGTAATAGTTTCCTTATACTAAAATAGACACCCCAGAGACTCCTTGCAGCATCTCTAACCCTTCAAGTTACCCCCCTACGCAAGATAACTTTTCCATTACTTCTCATCCTCACACTTTTGCTAATATTACAATGCAGGGGCGGGGTCTTCTACTTTTTTACTCCTCAGGGGTGGGGCCAAACGATCTATCTAGTAACTCTATAAGAGTCTAGTCACACATGAGACTATAATTTCATTGCAATTAAATTTCTGTTGAAAATTTTTGTTATATTTACATTTTTTTAAACTAATAACAAAATTATTAATTTTAATAATGTATTAAATTAATATTATTTTCACATATTACACTCACTTTTTTGTACATTTATGACTTTGGCAAATTTTTGGAGATATTTTGGGAATTTGATCTTTTATAGCACGCGCTATTCTGGCGTCTGAAGATTCGCGAGCTATTTTAGACGACGGATTGAAAAGCTTTCAAGGTGGAATGATAAAGAACACACTCGAGAATACAATGATTTCCTTTAATTGCTTTTTCCTGAATTAGGACGGAGAGGGCTGAATGCTGCACCAGTCAATCAATATTATTTTACGACGGATAAATAATTTATATATTTTATCCAAATATAAAAGGAAAATGGAAAATCTTGTGTTTATTACCTACTTTAATGTTCTTACTTAAAGGGTTTCTCCACTTTGGACAAAACCTACGTCTTAGAAGATTCCTTGACAATGAGGTGATCACAAACTGTTCCCTACCAGGACGATCAGTGATCGGCTATGATCTGTGAGAAAACCAATCGTAAAGTGTTCAATTTCTCTACAGCGCCCCCATAGGAGAAATATAGCATAACACCATGCTTATTCACATCAAACAGGTCTTCCAAAGCAAGAGATCCTATCTATAACCAATTATTTAAGGAGCTTTTTAGGCAAAAAATTTTGATGACTGTTTTTCAAAATTCTATTGTTGGGGCTCCAACACACAGCACCCCCATGGATCAGCTGTTCTCAATAGCTAATATTCAAAAAAAACCTGAACCTGACCATCAGGTCAGATCATCTCTACTAGCTAGCCCCATATAGTAAGGGGGTCCTCTGCCCCCAACCATCTGAATGGAGTGTTCAAAAGTACATTGATCTGACGTCAGGTCCATGAAGATTGAATAGTGAGCATGTGCGACCACTATTCCATTCAAATGACGGACATCCTATGAGCAGGGAAGGGTCACAGCGCTCCCTATGGATAGGTGATATCTTCCCATTGTAGACTATTCACAGTATAAAACAATAGATGTAAATTCACAGCAGCTGATCACTTATTGTGTGCCTAATAAATGCGCGGTCAGGTCCTAGCGTTCTTCCGCTCATCTACTTATCATCACCGCTGATTGTAATTATTTTCAAGAAACGCAAACATCCCACGATCGCCGCATAACATTGTCACTACGGGGCAGCGTCTGATTAAAGTGGCGACAAATCGGAATTCAAAACAGATAAAAACAATTAAGAAACAATGAAATGTTACAAGACTGTATCCAAGGCGACGACACAACTCTACCGTAAATGAGGTCAATGCCGTAATTCCACGTTTAGGATTTGTGTCACACATGAGGGATCACCAAGACTTTAGAAAGATTTTTCGAGAATTATTTGGAAGTGCTACAGACATTCATTGAGGGACGTTGTTACAGAATATATGCAAATTAGCACTGCCTTAAAGGGATGTTTAGCCCAAAAAAATGATTAGGAAAAAAATGATTCCTACTCATCTGAAATGTACACTGAAACAGAGTATACATTCTAATCGTGTTCTTTTGTGATTTAATATCTTCACAATGTAATGGGGCAGCCATCTTGCATCTTGTTCCAACTTTTGTACAGCTCTCAGACATAAGACAATTTTGGACAAAAATGATCTGCTCAAACACATAGAAAGTTTTCTGGTGGAGAAGGCGCATGAACCTAACCCTCTATGCAGGGTGGGAGACGGGCTACTGTGTTTTTGCCCGGCCTGCTAGGGAAGACTATAGCAAAAAAACTGGACCAAAATTTAAGCTTGGGTCCCCCTTCACTGAATCTCTGCCCAAAAGTGACCCCCTTTGTCCTTTCATGGGTTATAATGCCCTGCTTGTCCGTAGACTGGACTGGACCATGTGGTTCCACTACACAGGGGATTTATACTCCCCCTGGTCAGGTGGTAGCACCTCTCCAATCACACTCCAGTTTACAATACAGCCACATAATTGGATAACATCTTACACCCATTTAACTATTGCCTGTCCAGGCAGAGGCTACAGCTGCTATTACCTGAGTTCTCCCTGCATTATCCTCTGGGGTGAGTTGCGCGGTAGAGGGTCCTATTCGCAACTACTCCCTTGCCTATACGTTGGCAGGGGCGTTGCGGGCTCACCAGATGGATCCTGACAGGTAGAGGGTCCTATTCGCAACTACTCCCTTGCCTATACGTTGGCAGGGGCGTTGCATATTCAGACTAGAGCTGTATCTCCTCTTGTATCCAGACTAGAGGCCCCAGAGGGGTCCTAGTGCCTCCTCCTTATTGTGCAGTTTTTACCAACAACTTCTCCTTTCACCCTAATATTATTATCACCACATATATCATCTTACAGTCACATATAGGACGTTTCCTCATTTCGCCAGCTCCTTCCTTATGGTGTGGACACCTGCCCCCTATAGGTGGTGTCGGTTACATGGTTGAGTGGCAGCTTTAATAGATATCACATATTGCTCGGGCCCCTCCGGTCAGCACGGATAATATATTCTGACATGAATGTCGGAGTCATTGATTCCAGCTCATATGGACCTCATCAGATTAATCACACGAGATATTTATAAGTATGAATCCCTCGCCATCTGTCTTAATGTTGCCGATGAGATAATTAGATGCAATTAGACCTCATCAGCCGATAGCTCTTGTTTAAATACTTTATTCATAAAGCAAAAGGGGAGAGAAAATCCCAAAAGTGCCGCGTGTTTATATCCTCAAATTAAAATGTTTGACGACTAGATGAAGCCTATTAGTGTCAGTAAATAGAGGATTTCATGCTACATCAAAAAGTAGTTATCTGGTAGGAATATTCCATAATCCGAGGAAAACTCATCTCTGTGGTGGTAGTCGTAGTCAGGGGACAACGGATCAAAGAAAAGTTCTGGAGGAAGCAGAAAGAGCTGGAAGATACAGGGTTACTGTGATATCTAAGGATACATCGGACAGTGGATTCATCAATGTAACAACTTGTATGATATCCGTTATGCCTCGTCCTCATCCATGGAATCAAGGGCATATGTAGGAGAGGCAGATTTCGGCATGGGGGCCCCCTTCCCCTTAAAAAAAAATATACATATTTAGGCTGCATTCACATAAATGTGTTCCCACCCAGCTATAGCTTAGCAGGCACACGTTTGGCGTGCTGGAGAGGAGAAGAGGTGATCACGGCCCACTCCTCTCTCCATAGAGAATAGAGCCACATGGTCGTTCTTACGGGAGGTGGTGGGTGGGTTTAGCCAGGAGGGAGGTGGGCGGGTCAGGTTTAAGAGTGTAGCCGGGACACAGAGGGAGGGGCCCGGGGGCACGTCCCTGCCGGCACCCCCGGACCACTTACCATGGTGCCGTGGCTCAGCACTGCAGGGACATAGAGGGAGGGGCCGTGCATCCCCGGGCCCCTTAACCTCATGGGCCCCGAAGCAGCCACTATGGCTCCTATGGTGGTAGTTACGCCACTGCATGGAATAGGGGTTTAAGGATGCATGTGGCATGTAAGTCCTGTGCATAGAAGTGCTTCTTACTGACCTCTACAAAAGTTGTAGACATTTCTCCAATGTTTAGTTTGTTTGTTACGACGTTCATGACTAATATTATACATCATAGATAATTGGTCATTGTGACAATATTACACAAGTTCTACATTTTTCTTTTCCTTTATGTGGATAGTGGTCCACATTCTTATATATGACTTCACCAAATTACTTCTACAACTTGGACAGGGACGGGAGGTCTGGTGCGGGTCGTCCCTACTAGGAAGTTGATCAAAAGAATAGAGGTGTCTTGTAATCAGATAAATTAACACCTAGACACTGAGGCTACATTCACATGATGTGTGCCCGCCGTACCAGAGCACAGCAGGCAAATGGTGATATATGGTGCACTGCGCCGTATTCCGGAGAAAGATAGGACATGTCAAAATGCAAAATAGATAGATATGAGAGATAGGTAGCAGCGTTTCAGTGTTGGACACCTTTTCAAAAGGTGTCCAACACCGAAACGTTTCTACCCGTTTCACGTTTGATTTGAACCTTGGAGTGCTGCCTGCCTTTTCCATTCGTTGACTACAAA
Organism: Engystomops pustulosus; assembly: GCA_019512145.1. Taxonomy (NCBI): domain Eukaryota; kingdom Metazoa; phylum Chordata; class Amphibia; order Anura; family Leptodactylidae; genus Engystomops; species Engystomops pustulosus. The sequence goes on from WNYA01000415.1 coordinate 42,227, forward strand.
CCAGGATCAAGCCGAAATCCTTGGAGGCATTGCACCCCTCCTTCTCAGGAGTCACTTTACTGTGTGGACTTGAACTTTTTCCATTTTAGATAGATAGATAGATAGATAGATATGAGATAGATAGATAGATAGATAGATAGATAGATAGATAGATAGATAGATAGATAGATAGATATGTGATAGATAGATAGATAGATAGATAGATAGATATGAGATAGATAGATAGATAGATAGGAGATAGATAGATAGATAGATAGATAGATAGATAGATAGATAGGAGATAGATAGATAGATAGATAGATAGATAGATAGATAGATATGAGATAGATAGATAGATAGATAGATATGAGATAGATAGATAGATAGATCATAAGATTTTCTTCTTTAAAACAGGTGTTTACAGACAATTAAGCTCTCCTCCAAATCCCTCCATTTCCCCTCCTTACTTGTTAAAATAAAGTACCCTTTTTATTCTATTCCAAGACTAAATTGCTAATTTAGCCTCGGGCACCTTGTCCACGCCACAAAAAAAGCCTTCGTCGTAAATTCTGCTAGTACAACACAACATGGTCAAGTATTTGTGGGAAACAATTAGGTTTTATAGATGGACATAAGGCGATTACAAGACAGAAGAGTAAAAAAAAAAATGACAACCACACTTCGACTGTGGGTTGCAGCCACTCTGCCAGCCACCACGCACGTGCGGATACTGAGCCGACACCTAGGATTATAGGAGGCGATCATCTGACTCTGCTTCTCTTGGTTAACTCTCCAGATTGCTTGTCGTGTACCTGATACACCCAGTGAGTGCTAGTAACGTCCCCGGCAGTAATAATTCATTTATAGCGCTATCAGAGCTTGAAATGATATACATGCAATAAATATTTATGATGAATGTTCTCTTCTAGCATCTACCTAGACACCCCACACTGCCCAGTGTATGCTGAAAGAGCACTCATATATATACAGGCGGCCCCCTCTGGATATTGGTAAAGTAATGTGCTTTTAGTCCTAGGCTACATAAACTGTAACGTTATCACAGCGTCTGTAATGAGCTTAGAGTGTTACATTCCTGATTCACTGACATCCACACATTTTTAAATCCAATTGTCATCAGATAACCAAAAAGTTCCTGGCTGGGATTACAATGATAAACTATACAGTTTCCCGACTTACATCCAAATGCCAACTTAGAACAAAACCTACAGACCCTATCCTTGTATGTAACCCTGGGACTGCTGTATATATCTATATATATATATATCTATTATATATATATTACATTCTTCACTATATGACGGCCCCGTCTGTACCAAACGATACAGAACTAGAAACTCCTTAATACTGCCCCCTATGGTAACAAGAATATAACTACGATAAATAGGGCCCCCTATGTCCAAGATATAACTCCTATAATACGGCCCCTAGTTACAATAATATAACTCTATAATACTGCTCCCTTTACACGAATATAACTACTATAATAGCCCTATGTACAATACTAAACAGAAACTACTATAATCCTGCCCCTATGTAAACAAGAATATAACGACTATATTACTACTGCCCCCTATATACAAGAATTAACTACTATAATACTGCCCTCTAGGTACCCAGAATATACACTATAATACGCCTCCTATGTAAAAATATAACTACTATAATACTCGCGCCTCTATGTACACAGAATATAAAACTATAATACTACCCCCCTATGTAAAAGAATATAACTACTATAATACTGGCCCCTATGTAACATTAAAATCTAACTACTATATCCTGCCCTATTACAAGAATTAACTACTAGAACACTGCCCCCTATGTACAAGAATATAGCTACTATAATACTCCCCCTATGTACCCATAAACTACTATATACTGCCCCCTATGTACAAGAATATAACTACAATAATAACATGCCCTATGTACCAGATATCACTTACTATAATACTGCCCCGTCCCTATTTACAGAATAAACTACTATAATACTTTTTAAACAGTCTCTACCTTGGATTCTCTGGGACAGGAGGCTGGCTTTTCCCCGCTTTCCTTTTTTGCTTTTTAAGCCTCTTGCCTTATCATGCATCACTCTCCGGCTGGTTCTTAATCATGCAGTCAACTTGGCAATTTTCCGGACTCACGGTGATCTTAGGGGAGACCATTCTGTGCACCTGCCTGGATTAATTACTTTGAAAAGTTGCAGTCCGTCAAGGGGTGGAGCTGTTACCTGACTTTTTCTCTGGCTTTATTTCAACCTTTAATTAAACTGAATTAATCTTCGTATAAGGACTGCTCCCTAGTCCAAGAATAAACTCCTATAATACTGCCTCCTATGTACAAGAATAAACTACTATAATTACGCCCCTGTACGTCGTGACACATATATAACACTATTACCATAACTGCTCTCCCTATGTACAAGGGAATTAAATTGGTTCAGCGCTTCGACATCCTTATAATTACTTCTTATCTCCTCCTATTATCCCCAAGCATATAACTACTCTAATACTGCCCCGATGCGGTCTGCCTCGTCCCAGACTCTTCATATACTACTATAATACTGCCCTCTTCTCCCTTATGTACAAGAATATAACTACTATAATACTGGCGGCCCTCCTACCACCTTGACATAGAACAGTTAACTACGGATAATACGGTGTCTCGCCCCCTATGGTACAAGAACTATCACGATATATAGGATACTTATGCCCCCTAGTTTACAGAATATAACTGACTATTACTGCGTGCTTCCCTACTTACAATAATATTTATCTTCTATAATAGTGGTTCTATAATACCTGCTTCCCCTAGTGTACACAAACTATCTTCTTCGTTCAATCACTCTAACTGCCGACTTATACTATGGCTTCCCTACGGCCTCGGCCTACGTCCTCTCCTCGCTTCCGCTCTACTCGAACAATTAGAACTACTCACCTAGAATACAGTCTTTTCCTTCTCGCCGCTCCTCTCTTTCGTCTATTTCACAAGAATACCACTTTATCTCCATTTTTTAAGACTGCCTGTTTCATGCAGCCTGCTCCACTTCACTCTATTCTGTTACTCCTAAGTCTAATATAACTACTAGAATACGGCCCCCCTATGTTCAACTTGAATATAACTACGATAAAATACTGAGAACTGCCCCTATGTACAAGAATATAAACGACTTAATAAACTGCCACATTGCCTCCCTATGTGTCCAGAATATAACTTACTATAATAACAATTCCCCTAGGTACAGAGAATATTAACATACTATTATGTAGCTTGCCCACCTATGTACAGAGAAATATAACTACTATAACTACTGGCGCCCCTCCCTATGTGTCAAAATATAACTACTATAAAAATGCCTACGATACATGCCGCCCCTATGTAACAGAGAATACTAACTCCTATAATCTGCCCCCTATTTCAGACTATAAACACTATAATTAGTTTCGCCCCTATGTCACAAGATATAACTACTATAAGAGCCCTATGCTGCCCCCATGTACAAGATATATTTTCTAGACTACGGTACGGCGACTCTATAATCCTTGCCCGGTATGCCGCCTGCCTTGCTCACTCTTCCCTTTTTGTGCGTTCACTACCCAGAATAGAACTACTATAATACTGACTGCCACCCCTAGGTTCACGAATATTTAACTACATAATACTCTACGCCCTATGTTACAAGAATCTATCCGGATACTATATACTGCCCCTATGGACAAAGATAGAACTAACTATATTGCGTATAACTTCCCACCCTACATTGGACAGCATAGATTCACTAGGACTATTTATAGTATACTGCCCCCTATGTTACAAGATATAACTACTATAGATACTGCCCGCCTATGTTCAAGAATATAACTACTATAATACTATCTGCCCCTATTTCAAAATTAACAACTCTAAGACTGCCCCTATGTACAAGAATATACGACTATAATACTGCCCCTATGTACAGGAATATAACTACTAAATACTCTGCCCCCTATGTACAGGAATCTAACTACTATAATGACTGCTGCCCCTATGTTCAAGAAGATAACTACTAAATACTGGCCCCTATGTACAAGAATATAACTACTTAATACTGCCCCCTATTTTCAAGAATATAACTAATATAAACTGCTTGCCCCTAATGTACAAGAATATACCTACGATAATATTCCCCCTTGTACAAGAATATAATCACTATATACTGCCTCCCTGTACAGAATATAACTATCATATCTGCTCCCTATGTACAAAATATAACTATTATATATAATACTGCCTGCCCTATGTACAATAATAGAACTACTATATACTGCCCCCTATGCAAAATATCAACTACGATAAACTTGCCCTCTATGTACAGACTAATATAACTGACTATAGATACTCCCCTATGCCTACGCGAGTGAAATACGTATACTTACTATAATACTGCCCCTAGACCCTAATGTACAGAGAATATAACTTACTACTTAGAATACTGCCCCCTATGTACCGGATCATAACTACGATGCATTCCTTACTGCGCACCCCTTATGAGCCACTGCCAAATAACTTACTATAATACCTGCTCCTATGTACAGATATAACTACTCTACCCTGCCCCCTAGGTACACTTAAGAATATAACTCTATAATACTGCCCCGATGTACAGAGAATATAACTACTATAATACTGGCCCCCAATGTACAAGAATATAACTACTCACTAATACTGCCGGTGTCTCCTATGTTATCAAGAATATAATAGCTACGTAAATATCTGCCGCCCCCCGTCGGTACAAGAATATAGTCGGTGATAAGGGCTACAATGGACACAGCTTTCTCTTCCCTTTGTTTGTTGGATAATTCCTCACTTTCTCTCATACGGAGACATGGATTCGCGGCATCTACATATGGTCCGCGATGCGGTGAGACACTTGGACCTGAGAGACGCGCTCATTTTAATAATATTATGCAGGAGGCAGCAATTGTGAGCCAAAAAGTCTATATCTCTCGGCGTGAAAGATATCATTGGCGGCTCGTCTCGTTATTGGTATCATGATGCAGATTGCTCCTTAGTGAAGATGTCAAGTGCTCACATTGGAAACTTCGGATTCAGGGCTCCAATAAACTCCACCCCCCTCTGTGTACATCTCTCTCGGAACGCCAACTTTTTTCTGTGTTTTATTTATACCCAGCGGAACCTGAAAAAAATACATTAGTGCATCGCAAAAACAGAATTCACATGGAGATAAATCTGAACCTTTAGAATATATAACGCAGCTCAGTCATAGGATTCCAGAAATGGGATAATCAGAAAATTTCTATTATTTCGTATTTCTATTTATCTTTTTATATTGCTATTCTACTTTGTTGCAACGTAATTATTTTAAAAAATTACAAGAAAGATTGAAAAATGTTACCATTTTGGCCATTCAGTTCCCCGTGCTGATCACCTGGAACCTGGAAGCACGAGTTCAATTTCCCTGCGCTGCCTCCGCAGGAAAAACGAGGTATTGCAATATTGATAATTAAAACCATAGTATTCGTTAAGCAATGTTTATTATTGTAATCACACCCAATGTTTGAAAGCTAATTAACAACGTAAAAAAATTATAACAAGGTCATCCATGCCCTATGTATTTAAAGGGGTATGTATCAAGTTTAGTATTTATTCCCTACCTGGAGGATTGTAGATCCTCACGAGAACACAATGTCAATTAAGGACCCAATAGAGAGGAAAGAACTGAAATCATTGACACCTGTCCCTGATTTAGGGTTTCAATGATCAGACCCTCATCAGTCATACATTTTACATTACACTATCCTGTGTGGATAAACTTGATTCCACCCCTTTAAGGAGGTGGTCCTTCTACCATGTACCATCAGTCAAAAATAGCTTGATTTTGTGCTTTTTTTTTGGTGGGGGGTTCAACCAGTTTGATGGTGGGGGGGGGGTTGCTTCTGCAAATCAAGTCAAATTCATGGATTTTTCCATAAGGGTGCGTGCATTGACCTCTGTCATAGATTTTTGGGGTTTCAATGATCAGGCACCCTCCAGTATACATTTTTTTTCACTATCCTGTGTGGAAAAACTTGATACAACCCCTTTAAGGAGGTGGTCCTTCCACCTATATACCATTGTTACAGCTGATGTGCCCCGGATTTTTGTAGATTCTAGGTATAATCCTATTACTTAGAACCAGGTTGATGCCCACCTATTTACTAAATAGGGGGGGTAGCTTCAACACAAAGGAATGCCCCCTTAAAATTTCAAGGGATATGCATTAATAGTCAATGTGTTACTCAACTCATCTTCTGAAAACACTTTTCTGAAGGTTGTTCCTGTGAAATGGATTCAGAATAGAAGCTATACTAAAATCTGGACAGGTCCCCAACTATATAGAATTTTCTATATTAATAGTTTTCTTATCTAAAATAGACACCCAGAGACCCTTGCAGCATCTCTAACCCTTCAAGTTACCCCCATACGCAAGATAACTCTTCCATTAACTTCCCATCCTCACACTTTTGCTAATATTACAATGCGGACGGGGTCTTCCTTCACTTTTTTACATCCTCAGGGGTGGGGCCAAACATCTATCTAGTAACTCTATAAGAGTCTAGTCCCACATAGATAGAATTCATTGCAATTAATTTCTGTTGAAAATTTTGTTATATTTACCATTTTTTTAAACTAATACCAAATTATTAATTTTAATAATGTATTAAATTAATATTATTTTCACATATTACACTCACTTTTTGTACATTTATTGACTTTTGGCAAATTTGGAGATATTTTGGGAATTTGATCTTTTATAGCACGCCTATTCTGGCGTCTGAAGATTCGCGAGCTATTTTAGACACGGATTGAAAACTTTCAAGGTGGTAATGATAAAGAACACACTCGAGAATACTGATTCCTTTAATTGCTTTTTCCTGAATTAGGACGGAGAGGGCTGAATGCTGCAACCAGTCAATCAATTATTCTTTACGAACGGATACTAATTTATATATTTTATCCAAATAAAAGGAATGGAAAAGTTGTGTTTATTACCATATTATTGTTCTTACTCTAAGGGTTTCTCACACTTGGGACAAAAACCTACGTCGAAGATTCCTTGACAATGAGGTGATCACAAACGTGTTCCCTACCAGACGATCAGTGATCGGCTATGATCTGGTGAGAAACCAATCGTAAGTGTTCATTTCTCTACAGCGCCCCCATAGGAGAAATAGAGCATAACACCATGCTTATTCACATCAACAGGTCTTCCAAGCAGAGAAATCCTATCTATACCAATTATTTAGGAGCTTTTTAGCAAAAATTTTGATGACTGTTTTTCAAAATTCTATTGTGGGGCTCCAACACACAGCCCCCCCATGATTCAGCTGTTCTCAATAGCTATATTCAAAAAAACCTGAACCTGACCATCAGGTCAGATCATCTCTACTAGCTAGCCCCATATAGTAGGGGGTCCTCTGCCCCCAACCATCTGAATGGAGTGTTCAAAAGTACATTGATCTGACGTCGTCCATGAAGATGAATAGTGGACATGTGCCGACCACTATCCATTCAATGACGGACATCCTAAGAGCAGGGAGGGGTCACACGCGCCCCCCTATGGATAGTGATATCTTCCCTTTGTAGACTCCACAGTATAAAACAATAGATGTAAATTCACAGCAGCTGTACACTTTTTTGTGGCACTAATAATGCGCGGTCAGGGTCCTAGCGTTCTTCCGCTCATCTACTTATCATCACCGCTGATTGTAATTATTTTCAAGAAACGCAAACATCCCACGATCGCCGCATAACATTGTCACTACGGGGCGCGTCTGATTAAAGTGGCGACAAATCGGAATTCAAAACAGATAAAAACATAAGAAACAATGAATGTTACAAGACGTAATCCAGGCGACGACACAACTCTCCCGTAAATGAGGTCATGCCGTAATTCCACGTTTAGGATTTGTTCACACATGAGGGATCACCAAGACTTAGAAGATTTTTCGAGAATTATTTGGAAGTGCAACGACATTCATTGAGGGACGTTGTTCAATATTAATGCAAATTAGCACTGCCTTAAAGGGATGTTAGCGCAAAAAAATGATTAGGAAAAAATGATTCCTACTCATCTGAAATTTACACGGAAACGAGTATACTTCTAATCGTGTCTTTTGTGATTTAATATCTCACAATGTAATGGGCAGCCATCTTGCATCGTTTCCAACTTTTGTACAGCTCTCAGACATAGACAATTTTGGACAAAAATGATCTGCTCAAACACATAGAAAGTTTCTGTGGAGAAGGCGCATGAACCTACCCTCTATGCAGGGTGGGAGACTGGCTACTGTGTTTTGCCCGGCCTGCTAGGGAACTTAGCAAAAAAACTGGACCAAATAAGCTTGGGGTCCCCCTTCCACTGAATCTCTGCCAAAGTGACCCCCTTGTCCCTTTCATCGGTTATATGCCCTGCTTGTCGTAGACTGGACTGGACCATGTGGTTCCACTACACAGGGATTTATACTCCCCCTGGTCGGGTGGTAGCACTCTCCAATCACACTCCAGTTTAAATACAGCCACATAATTGGATAACATCTTACACCCTTTAACTATTGCCTGTCAGGCAAGGCTACAGCTGCTATTACCCTGATTCTCCCTGCATTATCCTCTGGGGTGAGTTGCGCGGTGAGGGTCCCTATTCGCAACATACTCCCTTGCCATACGTTGGCAGGGGCGTTGCGGGCTCACCAGATGGATCCTGACAGGTAGAGGGTCCTATTCGCACTACTCCCGCCCTTCCCTATACGTTGGCAGTGGGGTTGCATATTACACTAGAGCTTTATCTCCTCTTGTATCCAGACTAGGGCCCCAGAGGGTCCTAGTGCTCCTCCTTATGTGCAGTTTTTACCAACAACTTCTCCTTTCACCCTAATATTATTATCACCACATATATCATCTTACAGTCACATATAGGACTTTTCCTCTTTTCGCCAGCTCCTCCTTATGGTGTGGACACCTGCCCCCCCCCTAGGTGGGTGTCGGTTACTGGTTGAAGTGGCACTTTAATAGATATCACATATGTGCTCGGTCCCCTCCGGTCAGCACGGATAATATATTCTGACATGAATGTCGGAGTCATTGATTCCAGCTCATATGGACCTATTCATCAATAATCACACACGAGATATTTATAATTATGAATCCCTCGCCATCTGTCTTAATGTTGCCGATGAGATAAATTAATGCAATTAGACCTCATCACCGATAGCTCTTGTTTAAATACTTTATTCATAAAGCAAAGGGGAGAGAAAATCCCAAAAGTGCCGACTGTTTATATCCTCACATTAAAATTTTGACGACTAGATGAAGGCCTATTGTGTCGTAAATAGAGGATTTCATGCTCACAAAAAGTAGTTATCTGGTAGGAATATTCCATAATCCGAGCGAACAACTCATCTTCTGTGGTGGTAGTCGTAGTCGTGGGACACGGATCAAAGAAAAGTTCTGGAGGAAGCGGAAAGAGCTGGAAGATACAGGGTTACTGTGATATCTAAGGATACTCGGACAGTGGATTCATATGTAACAACTGTATTGATATCCGTTAGCCTCGTCCTCATCATGGAATCAAGGGCATATGTATGGAGAGGCAGATTTTCGGCATGGGCCCCCTTCCCCTTAAAAAATATACATATTTGGCTGCCATCACATAAATGTGTTCCCACCCAGCTATAGCTTAGCAGGCACACGTTTTGGCGTGCTGGAGAGGAGAAGAGTGATCACGGCCCCTCCTCTCTCCATAGAGAATAGAGCCCATGGTCGTTCTTACTGGAGTGGTGGGTGGGTTTAGCCAGAGGGAGGTGGGCGGGTCAGGTTTAAGAAGTGTAGCCGGGACACAAGAGGGAGGGCCCGGGGCACTCCCTGCCGGCACCCCCGGACCACTTACTCACATGGTGCCGTGCTCAGCACTGCAGGGACATATGAGGGAGGGCCGTGCAATCCCCGCCCCTTAACCTCATGGCCCCGAACAGCCACTATGGCTCCTATGGTGGTGTTACGCCACTGCATGGAATAGGGGTTTAAGGATGCATGTGCATGTAATTCCTGTGCCTAGAAGTGCTTCTTACTGACCTCTACAAAAGTTGTAACTTTCTCCACCAATGTTTAGTTTGTTTGTTTACGACGTCATGACTAATATTATACATATCATAGATAATTGGTCATTGTGACAATATTACACAATTTTCTACATTTTGCTTTTCCTTTATGTGATAGTGGTCCACATTCTATATATGACTTCACCAATTACTTCTAACACTTGGACAGGGACGGGAGGCTGGTGCGGGTCGTCCCTACTGAAAAGTTGATCAAAAGAATAAGGTGTCTTGTAATCAGATAAATTACACCTAGACACTGAGGCTACATTCACTGATGTGTGCCCGCCGTACCAGAGCACAGCAGGCAATGGTGATATAGGTGCACTGCGCCGTATTCCGGAGAAAGATCGGAAATGTCAAATGCAAAATATAAGATATGAGAGATAGGTAGCAGCGTTCAGTGTTGGACACCTTTTCAAAAGGTGTCCAACACCGAAACGTTTCTACCCGTTTCACGTTTGATTGACCTTGGAGTGCTGCCTGCCTTTTCCATTCGTTGACTACAAACCAGATCAAGCCGAAGATCCTTGGAGGCATTCCATCCTTCTTCTTCAGAGAGTCCACTTTACTGTGTGGACTTGAACTTTTCATTTTAGATAGATAGATAGCTCGATAGATAGATTTGAGATATAGACTAGATAGATAGATAGATAGATAGATAGATAGCTAGATAGCCCAGTATGCGTAGAGATTTGATCTAGATAGACTACGATGCTAGCTCTGCTTAGATAGTCGATGCAGCTCTTGCAATTCGATCAATACGCTACGATAGCTAATCGCTCTGGTGCTACGAGATAGTACTCTAGAGTGCTTACCGATTAGTAGATAATGCCTGATGCTCTGCGATCGTCGCTGCTCGCTCGTCACCTCTGCCGCGCTCGCTCGTCTGCCTCGCTCTGAGCATCGTAGCTGCTCGCTCTATCGCTCGCTCTCGCCGCTCCTAGCTCGCTCGCTCGCCTCTCGCTCGTCTCGCTCGCTCGCTCCTCGCTCCTCTCGCTCCGGACTCGCTCGCTCGCTCGCTCGCTCGCTCACTGCTCGCTCGCCGCTCCCGCTGCGCTCGCTCCTCTCGCTCGCTCTGCGCCGCCCCTCGCGCCCCGTGCGCTCGCTCGCCTCGCCTCGCTCGCTCGCTCGCTCGCTCCTCGCTCTCTCTCGCCTCGCTCGCGCTCGCCTGACCTCTCGCCTTCGCCTCTCCCGGTGCTTCTCGCTCGCTCGCTCCGCCTCGCTCGCCTCGCTCTGCGCTCCGCTTGCCTACGCCCTCTGTTTTTCTCCTTCCCCCGCCGCTTATCCCCTCCTTTTCGCCTTGTCCTTCCCCGGGCAGAAGCCGGGATTAAACTTTCCCTGTATCCGTGTTCTTCATGTCTCTTTCGCTTTTGACAATCACTAATTGCTCAGTAATAAGCCTCCACCTCTGAGCACAACCTGGTCAATGTCAGGAAAATATTAGCCTGTTCAGAGCCCAAATCCCTGCCCAGCTGTCTGCGTGCGGCGGATCAGATAATGAGCCGTCATTACGGTGACTTTCTTGTCTAAACTCTCTATTAATAAATGTAGCGGGGGATCAGATGCCCATCAGGCCGCACTCATTAACAGGGAACCTTTGTGTTCTGGTTATGGTGAATTTGGGCCATAATAGGGCACGACCCAGGGATGACAAAACCTGATCTAGTTCCTTTATAATGCTGCCATTATACAATCATCATAGGCAGTTATTGTCACCCTAAATCCATACACAATGTTGATTGCCCCTTTAAATGGTGCAATAACTCAAAATATACATTATAACTAACTATGGGCATACAATAGCACCTACTAAAAAAAACACACTGCCTGGCCTTGATTTTTCATGACTTGTACCCTAGTTTTCTAAAAAGAAGTAGCAAATCTGGGTACTTGCACAGGTTGCTGCTCCTGCCTCTTCTGGGCGGGTCATTCAGCCTGAAGAGCTTTCAGCTTTTTCTGCACTAACATGATCCACAGCCCCTCCCTGCTGTAAGTAAGGAATCAAAATCCTAAAACAGCTCCTACTCTTCGCAGATGGGAGGGGCTGTAAAGCAAAACAGTGTAGAAAGCTCTTCAGGCTGAAAGGCCCATCCAGACCTCTTGCACAAACTGAAGAGCTGCATTATAACTTTCCCCTGTCCTGCTGCTAACAACATGCACAAATGATCCAATATGATGATGATTCAATAGCTCTCCTTATACACAATAATACCTCAATATAGTACTACCATACAATATAAAATACCAACTATTACTGTCATACATTATTCACTTAAATTTTATAGACAATATCTAAATAATATATCCCCTCATTGCCCTCATTTAAATAGCATATAACATTAAAGTACAACTGCAAAGTATAAAAACCTTTGCCTAACTCTGCACTAAGTAAAAATTTTCAAATTTACTCTAATTAACTATCTGCAGGTGTTTAGCTGCTAGCAGAGGTTTTACTTTCCCCCTAGGCCAGTGGTGGCGAACCTATGCCAGAGGTGGCACTCAGAGCCCTCTCTGTGGGCACCCAGGCCATCACCAAAGAGAACACAAGGGATCTTCATGGATTCCCAGAAGGCCCAGGACTTTCTGCGCTCAGTGCCATCTTAAAGAGACAGTGCTGCCCGAGACTACAGGAGGAATGGGAAGAGGTGGATAGATCTGGAATATTATTGTAGCTTCAGGAACCTGAATTGGGGAACCTGAATTTGTCACCCTTACTTTCTACTGTGTTGGTGTTCTTAGGATACTGATATAATTGAAAGCTATAACAGCAAGAAGTTACTGCTTAAATTGTACTTAAACGTTGACCATTTGGGATAAATAAGTGGATTTTGGTTGTAGTCTGGGCACTCCGTGTCTAAAAGGTTCGCCATCACTGCCCTAGGCTAATCTTCACTAGGCTAATCTTCATTAGCCATGCTTTCTGGTTACCATGGGAAACCATATAGTATAGCTAAAGAAGACAGGAGGCTTGCTGAAATGGTCTTTAGGCTCTGTAGTGATGTCACAAGCATGTAACTCATCACATGCTTCAGGTTGGCCAACTTTAAACAATCTGTCCTGCATCATTTGAAAGAAGTTAGTTTGATGCAAAGGACCTGAAGTGATGTCACAAGCATGTGACTCATCACATGCTTCAGATCGGCCAATTACAAGCATGCTGTCCTCTTCTGACTTTAGTGGGGTGAGCTGATGTCACGACCAGGAAGTGCCCACCTACATCAGGAATAGCTGAATCTAATATTATATATACCAGGCTAGGAAAAAGCCAGCAGCATGATACAGGTAACATTGGAATTGTTATCAGAGGCTCTCTCCAACTGTGCGAAAACTATTTTTTGTCAGTAACTTTACCGTTACACTTTAAAGAAAACCTACCATCAAAAAGGGCACCTTACTCATAGATCCATGCACCGTGACTGTGGTAATCTTCTTATATTTCTTATCCATGGCCTCTTTCCTTCTAACATCAAACTTTGAAATTAAGGTAATGAGCCAGAAGTGCTCTGGGCTCTTTACTAAAGCCCCTCCATGCTATAGCTGCACAGACTGTGACAGGGGCTTTGGTAACGCCCTCCAGAGCTATTTTGGGCCGGGTCCTCCTGTTTCCTCCCACACTCCAAAAAATACTGGTAGGTTGATTAGATTGTGAGCCCCATGGGGACAGGGACTGATTTAGCAAACTCTGTGAGCGCTATATAAATAAAGGAATTAATAAATTACGCCCCCCAATGTCTACGGAAAACAGGACCAGCTAACGTACTGTCCTCACCATGATCTTTCGTTGTATTTCTCCTTCACCTGAAATATACCAAAATCTACTAATTTTTTTTTTCTAAAGGAAAAAAAAATAATGAAATAAATAAGTGTCGTTATGAAGAAGCGTCTGCCTTCTGGAGAGCCAGCTGTCAGCCATTTGTATCTGTACTTCTTCTTTATTATTCTGCAGACATTCCCCTTCCTGCTCGCCGTACACCTGTCCCGGGCACATGGGTGCAATCATCAGACGTCTCCCTCCGCTCGGGGACCCTTTAAATCTGTTGTCATACATTTAATTCAAATTATGATAATTAATCTAAAAGTATGGCCGCCATATCCGTCATGCTCGATACTGTTAATTACACTTCCTCTTAATGTAAGAGGAGCAGCGGAGAAGAAGACCCAGCGCCAGCTTGTCGTCCCCCCGTAATGGCTCTTTTATTGTTCAAGGAGGGAGAAATGCCGGAGGATGCGAAATATGTTATTAAATTAAGATGTTCAGCTAATTAATGGAGAAAGATGAAAGATCAATCATGTCACAGACGTATCACACAATATCTATCTGTATAGAACTATATAATGTATGTACACAGTGACCGCACCAGCAGCAGAATAGTGAGTTCAGCTCTGGAGTATAATACAGGATGTAACTCAGGATCAGTATAGGATAAGTAATGTCATGTATGTACACAGTGACCGCACCAGCAGCAGAATAGTGAGTTCAGCTCCGGAGTATAATACAGGATGTAACTCAGGATCAGTACAGGATAAGTAATGTCATGTATGTACACCGTGACTGCACCACCGCAGCAGAAATAGTGAGGTGTCAGTCTGGTAGTTAAGTATCAGGATGTAACTCATGATCAGTATAGATAAGTAACGTCATTTATGTACACAGTGACTGCACCAGCAAGCAGATGTGAGTGCAATCTTGGATGTATAATACAGGATGTAACTCAGGATCAGTCAAGGATAAGTAATGTCATGTATGTACAACAGTGATCTGTCCAAACCCGCAGCACAATAGTGAGTTCAGCTCTGGAGTATATACAGGATGTAACTCAGATCAGTACAGGATACAGTAATGTCATGTATTACACAGTGACTATGCACCAGCACAAATAGTGAGTGCAGTCTCTGGATGTATATATCCAGGATGTAACTCAGTATCAGTAACAGGATAATATATGTCATGTATGTACACTAGTGACTGCACCATCAGCAAATAGTGAGTGCAGCTCTGAGGTATAATACAGGATGTACTCAGGATCAGTACAGATAAGTAATGTCATGTATGTACACTGACCCTGCACCAGCAGCAGAATAGTGAGTTCAGCTCGGAGTCATATACAGGATGTAACTCAGGATCATACAGGATAAGTAATGTCATGTATTTCCACAGTGACTGCACCACAGCAAACTAGTTAGTGTACTCTGAGTAATACAGTCGATGTATACTCAGATCCTACAGGATAGTACTGTTCTGTATGTAACACATGGACTGCACCCGCAGCAGAATGGGAGGGCACTCCGGGTATAATACAGGCATGTAACTCAGGATCAGTACACGGATAATGTATATCATTGTATGTACACACGTGACGTTTATTTCGAAACAGCTCGTGTTACGCTCTTGCTTCAGTGCGTGGCTTGAGAAGCTACTGAGAGTTATATAGCTCAGACAGTGGCTTATGTCGCGAGTCGTCGGTTTCCCCCTCTCCTAGCCTCACTCCGGGAATATGAGTGTCCGCTCTGGAGTATAATACAGATTTTAACTCCAGGATCAGTAAAGGATAAGAACTGTCCCATGTATGTACACAGTGACTGCACCAGCAGCAGATCGACGTGATGCAGCTCTGGAGTAAATACAGGATGTAACTCAATGATCAGTACAGACAGTATGTCTGTATGTACACAATTGACGCACCTCATCAAATAGGAGTGCAGTCTGAGTATAAGACAGTGATGTCACTCAGGATCAGTAAAGCGGATAAGTAATTCATTATGTCACTGGACTTATGCACCAGCAGCCAGAATAGTCGAGTGCAGCCTCTGGGGATAATACAGGATGTAACTCAAGGATCAACAGGATACTAATGTTCATGTAGGTACCGTGACTGCACAGCAGCAGAATAGTGATCAGTTCAGCTCTGGGGGATAATACAGGATGTAAACTCAGGAATCATACAGGATAAGTAATGTCATGTATGTACATATGACTGCCCCAGCATCAGAATAGTGCTTGCATCTCATTCTGCTGTACCTGCACTGAAGGTGTGGTGTGTTGCTGCTGAGCTCCTGCACCACCTGTGAAGACTCAATCACCCAGCCTCTCTCTCCTCCCCCGGGAGGGAGTGGGTTTTTCTGGGATGATTGAACCAGGCAAATCCCGGTCTCTGCCTCTCGGACTAGGCCTGCCGGGGCAGGAAAGCCAGAATACCGGCCACAGGGTCGGGGTGAGAAGATCTGCCCGAACCCAGGACGCAGCGCTGTGACCTTCGGCTGCCACCCCCAGACCCAGGGAAGCCGCAAGGTCTCCGGTTCACAAAGATCAAGCAAGGTAACATCACTGAGTGCTCCTCCTGGGCGGAGTGACTGTGTCGGGAAAGTTGGGTGGTTCAGCGGAAAGCTGGGTGCTCACGGAGGTGTGTCAAAAGCTGGGGACATCTAAGCCCGGGAGTCCGCTACCCAGCTATGGCTCCCGGATTGCGAGGCACCTCCGTGAGTACGGGAAGGCTTGCAGTCTATGAATAGTCTCCATGAGGAGATACGCGAGACTTGTCCCTAGGCGGGGGTGGCTACACAGAGAAAAAGTCTGATCTTCTTAACACCATAACAGACTTAAAGCCGAGGTCACTCCGTGCTCCTGCAGGAAACACGACGGTTTTGATCCGGGAGCACAGCGGTCCGTTCATGGAAAACGATTGGAGAACTACGCAAGATTTGATGACATGCGCCAGGAGCAGCCTGAGAAACCTGCTGAAGGGTCTTCATATCCAGGCGGAGAACGGCGATGGCGATGATGAGGGGATGAGGAAGACCCTGCCTTGTCCGCTGGTGGCCTGCACCAACACCAGCATGCCTCAATCTCTCCTCTACTGGACAGGGCTGCCCTGCTAGAGCCAAGCGCCATTATCTCAACTCATCATGGCTTGTCGGCTCTGCCATCTTCTACGTGCAGGAAAGTGACTGCGCACAGTTCGTTCTTCAGGGGGCTTGCGGTTGCTCTGGATTATTGTGCATCATATGCCCCCCGTCAGTCCTCGTAGTCCCCCTTCTCCACCTCCAAACACTATTTCCTCCCTTTCTCCTGTTTGCGACCCTCTGCCCATTCCGTCTGCGACCTAAAGCAGGACAGCAATAAGTAGACGCCCAGGCAGCCTACCAAGCGTCGCGTCTCAGGAGGTGAATCTGGTGTTTTTCGTCCCTCCCTGTCTCCCTCGGGCGGGCAGCAGTTGTCCAGCCTGTCGGTGTATTGCCCCGCTGCCGCAGCTCCAGCACGCCAATCCTGGCCAGCGTGGACTCGCGGTGTGTGCAACAGTGCGCGTTAGCTGTGCAAGCATCGTTCCACCATGGCGGTTCACTCACAGCACCAGCCCTTTGTGTTTTTGTGTCACTTCGCAGTGATGCGGCAGGGCAACATCGGCCGAATCATGAAGTTCCTCCACCGTGTAGTGGCTGCACTCTCTCACCGCATGTCCTGGGACTTGGGCGCTCGCCCCCCAGTGGGAGGTGGGGGGGGGGCCCGCGTTCAGGTCAGCGTGGTCGCGGTGTGCTCCCCCTGGCCCCTAGCGCTTCGTGCGGCTGCATCTAGCTCCCGTGCGTCAGTCGGCAGTGTGATGGGTCCCTGCTTTCTGGGGCTTGCTTGGTGGGCCGGCGCCTCCCCATAGCGTTCCTTATGCTCAGCCTGTGCGTCTTGAAAGGGCCTCAGGTAAAAAGTTTTATTTTTGTATCTGTGCACTCTGATGGCCCTCGGAGATGTACCATTACAGAACGTGTCCGAGTCAATATCACGTGCTATCACAGCTGCCTCCGTTTTCTCATCCTGCGAGCAGCGATGCTCAACCCACCTTAGAAAAACGTGGGACACACCACAAGGCACGTTAATGCCAGATTGAGGCTCAGACAGGCACACACCACATTCGTGGGTTTGCGTAGCCTCCCTCTTCTCCTAGGGCTGTATCACATGTCTGGTAGGTGGCGTTCTACCCCAGTTGCGCCCCAGTACGCCGAGGCCAAGCCCCTCACCTCCTCCGCGTTGCCGCTATGCTGTGCTGCTGTAGGATGCACGGATAGCGAGCAGTAATGTCCAGTGTGTTGTGCTTGAATGTTGGGGGGGTGAATGGTGATGGGGGGGATCCCTGTTAGTCGAGTGCTGGTCCACTGCACACCCCAGTGGGTTGGCCCTCCCCATAAGAGCTAATGTGCCGTGCGAATGGGGCGTTTTCTACCCGGCTGGTGAGCAGCTGGGTTAACTCTTGTCTTCACGGTGGCTCTGGGATATAGCGTTTTGAAAGGCGTCTTCTGGAAGCTCTCAGCAGAGGGGAAAATTCCAATCACTGTAACGGGTGAGCAAGTGTTAAGCGGTCCTTCTGTACAGACGGGCATGGCCTGCCCTTCCCATGAGACAGGGGGGGAGAGAACGTATGTCTTACCACAACCGGTTCCCGGAACGTGGCCGTCT
The DNA here is from genome assembly GCA_019512145.1 of Engystomops pustulosus. Classification (NCBI taxonomy): domain Eukaryota; kingdom Metazoa; phylum Chordata; class Amphibia; order Anura; family Leptodactylidae; genus Engystomops; species Engystomops pustulosus. The sequence goes on from WNYA01000415.1 coordinate 60,800, forward strand.
AGGAATGTCAGTTCGGTTCCTTCGCTCCTGGGAGTGGGGCAGAGGACAAGCATTAGTCCCCCCACACCTCGCGGTCAAAATGGTCGTTGTGGAAGGATCTCCTCCTGAGAAAGATGAACTTCAGTGCGAGTGAGCATCATTTGCCCTATACATCCTTCTGGATCCCCGCGAGTTCCCGACGTCAGCTCTCTGGTCCGGCCGGAGCTTGAGCTTCTTGCGTCGATTATGAGGCTTGGCAAAGTACCACGAGGACCGCATGGCGAGACCTTTGCTGTAGGTCAGTAGAGTGTCTCGCCAAACACAGTCAAGCAGTTGACCGTTTTTGCCGTTACGAGTCCACTTTCCTTGCCATGGACATCAGTGACTTGGCTCAGTCGTTACTGGTGACGTGTTGACAGTTACCCTCAGTCCACAACCTTCGTCGTTACACAATTTGGGCCATTTTTGTTGGTCTGGGCCTGGAACCGTCATATGCACAGGTTTGAAGTGGATTCAGCGCTTGGCTACAGTTCCTCCCCACATTTCATTCTTCCTCTTTCTGTGGCGAGACAGAATCCTGATTTTCTACCAGGGCGCCGAAGTCTGCGTCCACAGGTGCGGTTACCCCCACACACTTTAGCGCCACTGCCAAGTGCAGAAGTGCGCTTGGTGTGGTGGGCTAGGTCATTCGCTGTCATCCTTTGAGGCATTAGTGTAAACCTGGTGGTGAAGCCCGGTCACCCTTCAGCCGTTGTCCTCTGCTCCTTGCCTATGGCGGTGTGACCCCAGTGGAGGATAGCAATGAGGTTGCTCTCTGCTTGGAAGTTACCATCATAGTGGAGTACTGAGTGGCCTTTTGAGAACAGTAAGAATAAGTCACCTTCACAGTTTGGAGGACCGCTTGAAGCCAACACAAAGGGAGAGAACTGGGGAAGCCTCAGGTTGCTGGGGTGACCCTTGGTCCGTTCCTCGAGTATGGTCATGCTACTGAGGCCCTGAGGGATGAATGATTGGATGGGAGGTCATGGAGGATGGACGCGAGAAGGTGCCATGTCCGTCTCCCGTCCTCCAATTATGAGGTATGGATGAGGATCCAGAGGATTTGGCTGAAAATAGCGCAAGCAGAAAAAGAAACACCCCCGGCGGCGTATCTTAACGGTACCTAAAGTAAGGGAAAACTTCCTCCCTCTGGTTGAGCTTTTCCATACCGGTTTCCCCCCCTCACCCTCGATGAGATCGCCTCCTCGACTGAGAGGCTGAGGGTGGTGGTTCTGAGGTTGGCGGGCAGGAGCCGCCTTCAGGGGGCGCCGAGTCTCCTATCCTCTGGGGAAGCCGGGTCCTAACAGAGTGGAGACTGACTCAGAGTCAGAGACAAGTATCACGCATGGAGGGTGGTCCGGGTGGGGCCTTGGGTCAGTAATAACATGTACACCTCGATTTCGTTAAAAAAGAAGTTGCCCCAATATTCTGAAAGGGAAAAGGGAAAAGGGAATCATCCGCAGAGGACATGAGGGAAGGGAGTATCAGAAAAAGCCTCTAAGCTCAATCACTCCTTATGGCGGCACCCACTCCGTGACGCTGGCGTCCATTAATTTCCGCCACGCATTAGTCGATGCGGCTAGATTTTGCGGCCTTTGATTTTCGCGGCCGCGTTGAAGCCGACATTTTTATTTTTGCAGAGACCAGGCTGCCAGATTTGGGCGGCCGTGTTTAAGCTAAGAGGGATGGAACAGTCGGGCCTTCCTATTGGTCTCTGCGGCCGACCGTATAGCGGAGTGGCGGTCCTTTTACCGCACCGGTAGAAGCCGACGAGTTATGAGTTAGAATGGGGAGGTCCTGATCCTGGATGTCCTCATGAAGGAACAAGAACTTCTTCTTATTAACATCGATGGTCCCCCAGTCCAAGTGGGACAGGAAGTGTCGCTTTATGAAGGATCTACAGCTCGCTACCTTTTTACAAGTCGGCAGGTGTCTTTGAGGGGACTTCAATGCTGTCACGAGTCCCAAGATAGGGGAGGTTCCCGAGACAAGCTGACTTTTGATAGCGTCGCTCTTACAATAGCCTCGCCAGTGAAGCTCTCCGGGTGGATGTCCACATCCGGCACAACCCCCAGGCCACGCGGGTTCACCTATTATATGGGTACTGCAGGTCTAAGAATAGACAGGTTTTATTTAAAGCAGAAGCCACTCTTCAGCAGTTCAGTTGTCTGATGTGGATTCTCCGACACTGTTTTAATTTGTTCTCTGAATGTTACAAGAGACCCCGGAGGGGAAGAGGCTACTTGAAGCTCAATTCGTCTCTCCTGGAGGAAGCGGATATCAACAATCCTTGTGAGGACTTCTTCGAGCCAGGTACCTTTGCTGCCTTTGTAGCAGTAAGGTCAGAGTGGTGGGAGATGCTCCAAGAAAAGGGTGGCGAGATTCTTCCGCCAGCTCTCGAGCCTCCGGAGCCTGACTCGGTCCGCCTGTATCCAGGGCCTGAGGGAAACTCGAGCATCTCGTCTCGACTGGGGTAGTCGTAGGACATCTCCAGAGTGACATCCTTGCTGACGATGTGTCAAGTACGATAGACACGCATCTTTTGTTTTTGAAGGAATTACGGGAAATACCGCTCGCCCGCCCATACATAAACGCAAGATGTCAGTGAATGGTAAATTTTACCAGGACTGGTTGACGTACGGGATCCCTGAAAGGTCCAGATCAGGGCATTCTGGAGGTCGTCAATCCCTTTCTACTCGCACCTCTTGGGCAGGAAGGATCTAATCGGGATTGAGTCGGCTTCCGCTGAAACTTCCCTGACCGGAGTAGACCCTCTCTTGATTTTTTGGACAGATTAATTAGGGAAGATGAAGTCATTAGCCAGGGTGCGATTGAAGGGCTTTTTTTCGCCCGCAGAAACGCCGGGTCCTGATGGCTTACATCCAGGTTTTATAAGACCTTAAGGACGCCTTGGTTCCCCGCTTGACTGAGGTATTCAATAGTGTCTTTCCTCCGGGCGCTCTGCCGAAGTCAATTGAGGATGTCTGCCATGATTATCCTGTCAAAGGGTAAGGACCGATCTCGTATTTGCATAACTGGCGTCCCATTAGCGCTTCTCCATACGGACAGCAAGGTTTTGGCAAAGGTGCTGTTTATCGCTGGGTGCATTTGCAAAAGCACCCCGGCTCCTTTCGGGGACCCAGCCTGCTCTTTTCCAGGCCTCAGTACCTTTAGTGCTGTTCTTGGTGTCCGGAGGCAGTGAACAGGGTAGGGCTGGTACCTGGAAGGGTACTTGCTGTCTTGGATCAGGCAAAAGCGTTTGATCGGGTAACCACGAGTACCTCTGGTCTGTCCTTCTGAGGTATGTCCTGCCGGGTGGGTTTGTCAATTGGCTGAAAGTTTTGGACTCAGGGCAGAAGTTTCCCCTTGTGAACGGTTGGATTTGGCCGATCTTTTGAGGTTGGGATCTGGTGTTCGCCAGGGTTTGTCCTTCTAGCCCACACTTACGTGTTCGCTATTGACCCTTCCTTAGGAGGGTTGATCTGGGCCGTTGGTGGTAGTCGGGATGGTCCGGGCAGCACCTGAAACAAGCCAGACTCTAAGGGTGGGATCGTATCCGATGACGCACTGTTTTGTTTCCTCGATAGGGGAGGCGGCAATGTGTGATGTCAGAAGTTGCCCGCTATCAGAGGCTTCTGGGTCCAATATCACCCGTGAAATTACTGGTGAGAGTCTCTGGCGGCGAGAGGAGGTCCGCTTTGATCCTCCCGGACACTCTTGTTTTCCAGGGCCCCAGACTCTGCCATGTTTTTTTCTCGTCCTCGAATTTGGCCAGGGTGGTGGGGGGGGTGGGTGGGGGGGATTACCCCATTCAAAACTGGACGGCATGCTTAAGATCGCCGCTCAGATGGTGTGACCAGTGAATGGTTGTCTTTGACCCTCAGAGAAATGGTTAATCTGATCAAAACTTACCTGCTCCCTTGGCGATCTATCTGGGCACTGTTTGCATGTTTGCCAGAACCCCTCTGGACTCGGTGTCCAGTCTGTTCTTCCAGCTTGTTATGGGGAATAGGCTGAACCTTATCAGTAGGGAAGGTTACTTACCGCACGAGGAGAACAGGAGGGTTTGTGTATGGTCAACCCTGTGGTGTTCCTAGGGAATACCTTTCTTAAGATCAATGTTGCAACACTCTGGAAGAGAGGGCTCTCCGTGAGTTTTACTCTGCAGGGATTGGTGTTCGGCCTTTCTTACAGGAATGGTAGACAGGAGGACAAGTGGAAGGATCTTCGCACTCCCGCATGGCTCTTCCGGCTTACACTACTCCCGGTTCTGAAGTTGATCCGCGTGGGGTCTGGGAATGTGGGAGATCATGACCATGTCGAGGAACTCCTTGAACAAAAGGGTTCTGTTGACCCATTTCCATAAGCCTCTGGCCCTCAGGGATTGCCCAAGTCGGGATCGTGGGGTGGGTTTGAGTTTTATTTGAATTCCATCAGATCCCCTGAAGTTTTGGGACTTGACTTTGGGGGGCACCCCGCTGCTTCCATGGAAAGCTGTGTGTGCGGGACAATCGGAAGTTGTATGGAGCTCTGAGAAAGGGGTTGTCCCCCGGGAGGAAGGGGCGGTGGCCGCTGGCTTGGCGAGCATGGACCACTTCCGGCTCAGTGCCCCTTTAACACAGAGGTGTACACCGGGTGGGCGCTTCCAATCCATTGGCCCGGGTTGGCTTGGCGCTCCTATGCAGTGGGCCTATTTAGCATTCAGAGGCCCTGGGGGGCCGGACCGCTGCACGTTATTCCGATTGCCTAGGGTCAGGTACCACACGTGCCCGCACGGTGTTTAGTCTCGCCGCCTCGTAAATCCTCCCGGTGGATGAGGTGGTTAGGAAACATTGTGGGTGACGCTGGTGAATGGTGCGCTCTCTGGAGTATTAGAGGCTTGGCACGGGGAGGGCTCTCTCCTTTGGAAGGGGTTCTCCTTTAGTGTCCCTTAGTCTGGTCATCTCCAGTCTCCTGGTTCCTTGGGTCTGAAGCTGACACTGTAGATTTTTGTGTTGATCTGAGGTATAGTGATGTAGGGCTTGCCAGGCGCCGAACCTGGGCTTTGATGTGGTTTTGATATATGTTTTGATATGTTTTAATGTGTTATGGTATCTTGTGTACCGTGTGATATGTTCGTAGTTATAGTTAATGTGTATATAATGTTGGTTGGTTTTTTCCTGGTTTGGTGTGGTAGGGTGTGTAGGTTTGGGAGGGGGGTGACGGGACTTGGACTGTACAATCCTGGCACTGGTCGGGACTATAAACGCGTACGTTGGACGTTGACTCAGTGTCTTGGGGGGAGGGTGATGGGCGTGGGCTTTAGTTATTTATATTTTAGGTTATTTAATGTTATTAATGTCTTTCCATTCCGTTATCTTCATTGTTTTTCCTGTGTTATTTATTGTTTTTTTTTATTTGTATTTTGATATAAAAACAAAAAAATAAACCAAAATATAATTTAGGTGGTGGAACTGGGTGAGGTTTTGTTTTTATTCGTTATGCTGAGTGTGTGGTGTGTGTGTGGCTGGGCCAGGTAGGTTTGGTAAGTTTATTTTCGTTTTATATTGTTCTTTGTAAATTCTTTTGGCCAGAAGTTATGGCTTTAATTTATGTGTTATTAATTGTTATGTTTTTTCATTTTATATAAAATAAAGTATTTACAGTCTGTAACTCAGGATCAGAACAGATCAGATATGTCCATGGTAATGTACACAGTGACTGCACACCGCAGAAATACGTGGAGTCAGCTAACTGGAGTATAATCAGGATGTAACGCCCAGTGGACTAGTAAACGTATAATGTCATGTATGTACACAGTGACTGCACACAGCAGCAGAATAGGAGTCAGCTCTGAGGATAATAACAGGATTGAACTCAGATCATAGCAGGATAAGTAAATGTCCATATATGTACCATTGTGGCACATGTAACTAAGGGCGTCGCCATTTTCTGCTCCACGGACCGTGCACCGATTTAACATTGATAAGTCCGACAGATTGGTGTTTGCCAGCATCCTATGTTAAGGTACACACCAAAAAAAAAAGCTGGTGCTTCGGTCGGAGTCAGTGGCAGTGGGCACCAGTTCAGGAAGAACTTAATCAACCAAATCCTTAAGCTGGCGCCCCTGCACACTACACACAGGTCACTGCATGTTCTTAGTAAATGTGTCCCAGTGACTCCACAGCATAATAGTTAATGCAGCTCTGAGTACAACACACGATGACTCAGGATGCACCAATCCTACCTACCATCCTATCTTTTATATACTCTTCACCACGATTTGTTTCCACTTCCGATACTGCCAGTGATGTTGATAAACACCGTTCGTCAGTGCCGTCTAGTCTGTGAGCCAGAACATGTGACATGTTTCCTGGCGTCTCCTTTTAGTTAAGTTAATTTTAATGAGTTCATCCTTCTGGATCCTGGGGTAAGTGTCATGCGATACACCCCTTTAGCTTCCAGGTAGCGTCTGTCTCGCGCGTAATGGTACCGTAGAGATGACATCTGCACACCTATCATTTAATTACAACAAAGACCGACACTTCCTGGTCCAACGGGCAACAAAATATTACAAAAGTCAACCGTGATTAGGAAAAGGGCAAAGAAGATGAATTGCTTGAAAAAATGGTCGCAGAACGTGACAGTCCCATCAACTATGGAGTCATAACGTGTAGTTTCCGCAGTACGCGAGGTGTGAGCTCAGGCGTCCCAGAACGTGAAGCCGGGTGCGACCAGGACAAAATCCGACCCCATTCCTACGGTATTGATCAGGGCCCGTTTTGTGGTTCTGGGAATGTTTCTCCGGTTTGACACTTCCGCCTGCTTAGCTATTTCCTGACCATGCTCACATTGACTGTCCCATGCTCAGTAACCAGTAATCCAGCTACTAAAGCTGCATCATGCCAGAACTACTCCGAAGAAACAGAACAAACTGCAGGGCGTCGTCAAGGCTAATTAGGGAGGTATTATCCTTTGCTCCCACAGCACTGAGAGGGTACTCCACTCCCCAGTAGCTTTTGGCCCGAAATCGGCATATTAGGTAAATAACGTTTATATTATCTAAGTGTTTATAGGATTAGGGCAAGATAGATTAGGGTTTATGAAGGCTACATTAGGGAGTCCTACCATCAGATCTACCGTATCATGGATAAACATGGGCACTTACTTCAGATCCAGACACTGTGACCGTGGAATCCTTTTTATATTGTTTATTCCATGGCCTCTTCTTCACTCAGGATCAGTACAGGATAAGTAATGTCATGTATGTACACAGTGAATGCACCAGCAGCAGAATAGTGAGTTCAGCTCTGGAGTATAATACAGGATGTAACTCAGGATCAGTACAGGATAAGTAATGTCATGTATGTAAATAGTGACTGCACCAGCAGCAGAATAGTGAGTGCAGCTCTGGAGTATAATACAGGATGTAACTCAGGATCAGTACAGGATAAGTAATGTCATGTATGTACACAGTGACTGCACCAGCAGCAGAATACTGAGTTCAGCTCTGGAGTATAATACAGGATGTAACTCAGGATCAGTGCAGGATAAGTAATGTCATGTATGTACACAGTGACTGCACCAGCAGCAGAATAGTGAGTTCAGCTCTGGAGCATAATACAGGATGTAACTCAGGATCAGTACAGGATAAGTAATGTCATATATGTACACATTGTGGCACATGTACTAAGGGCCGTCCGCCAGTTTTCTGCTCATTCGGACCGTGCACCAGATTTAACATTGAAAGTCCGACAGAATTGTGTTGCACATCCTATGTTAAGGGTACACCAAAAAAACTCTGCCATAAAAATTGCAAACATTCATAATGGACATTAAAATAAAGTACTGTACCACACAGAGAAACAAAACTTTCACGATTTGACGCACCTCTCATCGCCGTCTATGATATGGTTTATCGCTTCGAGAACAAAAAATCCACATTGATGACTCCTGGTTCCTCCAATAGCAGTTGTTGAAGAGGTGGATGAAGCTTGTTCAAATTTTATGAATTCAGAAGAAGAACTCTCCCACCTTCCTCTACAAGTGGGTCCTTTTGAAAGACTCAAATAATAAACCTACTATAAAATTGGGAAGGCAATGAGCTCATCCTGTGGCAGTACAAAATGTCTTGAAGAACACTTAGAAGCAAAACTGTGAAATTATCCCTACCCTATTGTAAAGAAAGTGTTGTAGATATATTTGGATGTTGAGAGGAGTTCCTGTGTTCTTCTACCCTCTCCATCATCGGGGGAGTCAAAATGGCTGAATACATATCCTATCCGGACCTATATAGTATTGGATGATAAAACCGCTGTCCTGCCAGCCAGGGAAGGTTTAAAGGAAGCTTGGAGTTAAGGTGGGATGGTATGAACAGTCTTCATAAGAACATCCAAGAAGAAGCCCCGTATATTTAGTACCTAGTGTTTCAGAACCAGAAAGCTTAATCTGTGGCCAAACAATTTCTTTGAAGAACTTGAGAAGGCATTCATCAACCCTACATTTAAACTGGGTCATCTTGAAAAACTGGCAACACCTCATCATACCATATCGGAAACCAATGAATCTCATCGTCTGACCACACCAAAATTTGAAGAAGTGAGAAGGAAACCTCTCACCCATCATTTAAAAGACCATTCGGAAAGCAAAAGAGCTCAGGCAGTAGCCACCCAAAATTAACTAGACATCAGTAGAACTTTCTGGCCTTAGAGTGGGCAATCTCTATAGACTCTTAGCTTTTGCAGGCCACAATGCAGGAAACTATAACTTAAAGACCATGTTTTATTGCTTAATTCTTTTACTTCCTACCACAAAAATCCTCAGTGTAGCAGCATGGCATTTAAGACTCCATGCCTTTAAAGATGGCCTGCAAAAGCCATAACCCTGTTAATCAATGACCCATGTCTACCACCTGCCCCCAGGCCAAACCAGTTCCCCATACCAACGAAGGCTAGCGACTGATTAGAAACAGAGCTGTCTGTAGTTGAATATCTATTACTTTACTAGACATTTAGATGTTTGGTTAAAGCATGTCACAACATATCCTGAAAGTAGAGCATTGATATAGAGGCAGCTTCCTTATTAAAAGAGTTTTCAGGAAATCTAAAAACCTTGTTGGGGCCAGGGCATATGATGTGAGAAAAAAAGAAAGCATCTTACCTTCTCTGACACTTCTGTTTTTTACGGGTTCCAGGTTCTGAAAGTTCAGAGAATTTGAGGACCTGCTTTGGCAATGACTAGCCTCCCCGAACCTCTGACGACAGCGAATATCACTTCTGGATGTCCTTGTTTCGTAGGTCAAAGAGACCAATTATTGGCTGAAGTGGAACATCTGGCCAGGCACAGGCAAAACCAGAACTAATAGAGCAGGTAAGTTCCACTTTTGTTTAAGTTGCACTAGAGACACATATTTCCTTATCCATGCTAGAAAACTTATTTTACATATTCCTATCTTGAAAGACCAAAAAAAATCCCACAATTTTGTTGGAAAATTGTGAAGCCTCACAGTGTAGCCATCAAAAACTGTCTTTGAAGAATATTAGAAGTAACTGTACAACCCTTCTTCTAGGCCGATCATCAGGGTCATCATGAGAAACGAAACCATCATGTCCCCAATTTAATAACCTCCATCTATGTTTTTGTATGTTATCTATACTAGACCCAACTACGTCTCTAAATCATCTTCATGTAATACATAAGGTTTGTTTTTTATTCTAGAGCGATTTTAATTATCTGCACTTCAAAAAGCAATTGAGATTTGATGATTATTTGGCTTACAGAGTTATCTGGCTTACGACCCTTCTTCTAGGCGGGTCATCTATGAAAGACTGAAACAACATGTTCACCAAATTTATAGAAAAAAACCCCACAATTTTGTTGATAAAAATGATGAAGCTCACACTGTAGCCATCAAAAACCTTCTTTTTTGAGGAACTCTACAACCCTTCTTCCAGGCCGGGCATCATGAAAGACTGAAACAATCATGTCCACCAAATTTATAACCTCATCTGTGTTTTGTATGTTATCTCTACTAGACCCAACTAGCTTCTAAATCATCCTCATGTAAATACATAAAGGTTGTTTTTATTGTAGAGCGATTTTAATTATCTGCACTTCAAAAAGCAATTGAGATTGATGAGTTCATTTGGCTTACGGAGTTGTATCTGGCTTACGACCCTTCTTCCGCCGGAGTCATCATGAAGACTGAAACAATCATGTCCACCAATCTATATCCTTCATCTATTTTGGTATGATATCTCTACTAGACCCAACTACGTCTCTAAATCATCCTTCATGTATGGACATAAAGGGTTTTTTTTAATTTAAATTTTGTTTAGAAAATTGATGAAGCTCACACTCTCAGCCATCAAAACTTCTTTTTTGATGGAACTCTACACAACCCTTCTTCCAGGCCGGGTCATCATGGAAATACTGAAAACCATCATGTCCACCAATTTTATAACCTCCATCTATGTTTGTTGTACGATATCTCTACCAGACTCAACCACGTCTCTAAATCATCCTTCATGTATGGACATAAAGGTTTTATTTTTTTTGCAACCAATTCATACAGAGTTTCTATTGAATTTGAGCGATTTTAATTATCTGCACTTCAAAAAGATTGAGATTTGATGAGTTCATCTGGCTTCCACATCGCACACTGTTTTCCTAATTACGTCGAAAAAGGACACTCCGCATGAACAACATGGTGTACAGATAATTAAAACACCTCGAAACCCATCCAGCCTCACAAGTAACAGCAATATGCTAAGTTGTAAAAGACTTTACGTCTCTTACAGGTTCGTCGACTCAATCCGCTGTGGCCTCCGTCACTGACGGCCAATTACATTCCGATCTCTTCGAAACACTTCTTGCCAAGGCCGGTTGTTTGAGTGAGGAAACGGCTATGCTATGCTCTTGATTATGAACTTTGAATGTAAAGTTTTTAATTTGAAGGAAATATGCCCTTTTAATGGACGAAAGACAGATGTGCTTTACTCGAGCACTGCTGACAGCTACAGAGATCGTAACGCCAGGAAAATCTTTTTGTTTGCTTGATTTTTTTCCATCTCAACTTTCTAAAAATAAAACCTTTATGTCCATACATGAAGGATGATTTAGAGACGTGGTTGAGTCTGGTAGAGATATCGTACAAAAACATAGATGGAGGTTATAAATTTGGTGGACATGATGGTTTCAGTCTTTCATGATGACCCGGCCTGGAAGAAGGGTTGTAGAGTTCCATCAAAAAAGAAGTTTTTGATGGCTAGAGTGTGAGCTTCATCAATTTTCTAAACAAAATTTTAAAATTTAAAAAAAACCCTTTATGTCCATACATGAAGGATGATTTAGAGACGTAGTTGGGTCTAGTAGAGATATCATACAAAAACATAGATGAAGGATATAGATTTGGTGGACATGATTGTTTCAGTCTTTCATGATGACCCGGCCTGGAAGAAGGGTCGTAAGCCAGATAAACTCCGTAAGCCAAATGAACTCATCAAATCTCAATTGCTTTTTGAAGTGCAGATAATTAAAATCGCTCTACAATAAAAAACAAACCTTTATGTATTTACATGAAGGATGATTTAGAGACATAGTTGGGTCTAGTAGAGATAACATACAAAAACATAGATGGAGGTTATAAATTTGGTGGACATGATTGTTTCAGTCTTTCATGATGACCCGGCCTGGAAGAAGGGTTGTAGAGTCCCCCGATTTCCGTTGCGTGCATGCCGGCGATGATGCGCCACATTGCAATCGCGTGCGCCAAAAACCCGGGCAATTCGGCGCAAATCGGTAATTTTCGGGAAGCCCGACGAAAATAGCAATTCGGGCCCTTAGTAAATGACCCCCAGTATGTATATATACAGGCCGCTATTATTAGAATAGGAAAGCCCAAAAACAGGGGCTCTCACCCCACAGTAATATCAGGCTGTTGTTGATTTTTGTATCTGGCTGCTGCAGAAAAAAAGAGGAGGGGGAGTTCATCCTGGTGGTAGATGCCCTTTAAGTCTTCTTTCCTATCACTACCCAATTGTTGTATGGATGGGGAGAGAAGGTACTGGCTCCTTTCCCTAGCACCAGACATCTGGAGCACAGTGACCTCTGATCTAGTGCCCTAGATAACATAAAGCACAAATGAGAAGTAAAAGGTAAAAAAAAAAAAAATGGAAGTAGTAACAGGATGAACAGTGAAGTGAAACATGAGTTGTAAACTTTACTTTCAATGGTTTTTATACAGAATTCAAAAAAGGATGATAGCAATAAGGCACAAAACACCAAAGATCCCCAAGCAGGGGGCAAAAACATAAATAAAAGATACAGGGGCAGATTTACTTACCCGTCCATTCGCGATCCAGCGGCATGTTCTCTGCGGTGGATTCGGGTCTTCCGGCGACGTCCACCAGGACGTTTTTTTAAAAAATGCAGTGGTTTTTCCGAATTTGTCGGGTTTTTGTTTGGCCACGCCCCCCGATTTCCGTTGCGTGCATGCTGGCACCGATGCGACACAATCTGATCGCGTGCGCCAAAATCCCAGGGCAATTCAGGAAAAATCTGTGCAAATCGGAAATATTCGGGTAACACGTTGGGAAAACGCGAATCGGGCCCTTAGTAAATGACCCCCACAGTGTATAGGTGCCTAGGCAATGAGTTGTAAACTTTAAAGGAAACCTACCATTTGTTTTTATGCATTGTGAACCAAACATACCTTGAAAATGTTGAAGCGACACTGATGCAGAAACATATCTTGTTTAATCCCTGAGTGGTTTTGCTTAAAAAAATTTATAAAATTCAGGACTTTGGGAAAGCTGGGTGCTTCTGTGCATAAAAGAGCTGCCTGAATTGTCCAGACAGGAATAATCAACCTGAGCTGGATGACTCATACACAGCAGCTGGGGGATGGTGCAGTGATTGATTACTTCTGCCTGCCAGGGAACACAGTGAATACAGCGTTATCTGAAGCAGTGCATAATTAGGGTAAGAGGAGAAGGGCAAGAGCGACAGAGCCTCATTATCATAATTTTATAATTGTTTTTTCTGCAAAACCACTCAATTCAGGGATTACACAAGATATATTTCTGCATCAGTGTAGCTACAGCATTCTCAAGGTATGTTTGGTTCACAATGCATAAAAGCAAATGGTCGATTTCCCTTAAAGACGTCTTGCCATTTGAAGAAGTCATCGTGGTGGTCAGGGACAGAAGGATAAGATGAGAAATTGATAACCACGGTGGCATGTTTAGATTAGCGGCCCTCTAGGACGTGTTTCCTCTAGTGCCCCTTTCTCATGCTTTAGTAAACTCCCAGTTATGCCTTTTGCTGGTTCTGTATTGCAGTGTGACACATTGGGAGCATTAATTATAGGTTTTTTGGCAGACTTTCTTTTCCCTTGTTGTGCGCCAGATTTATGAAGTGTCGTTCCAAAATATTGGTCTGACACTCACGCCTTTTTTTTTTCATGGGCGCACAATTGGGATGCAGATTTGAAATCCCGACACTTTTCCTGCACTTTGAGTTCCGCAAGAACACACTACACTGATGCAGAATCATATCTTGGTTAATCCCTGTGCTGAGTGGTTTTGCTGATAAAACAGATATAACATATAATAATGAAGTTCTGTCGCTTGTATGGCTCCTTCAGCGCTTGGTTCAGCGCTTTTAGCTTATGAGTTTTTCTCATGCAGGAGAGGATGATGTAATCCCTGGTTGTGCCTGAAGGCAGAATAATCAATTGCTGCACCATCCACCAGCTGCTGTGTATGAGTGATCCAGCTCAGGTTGATCAGTCATGTCTTGACTAACCTCCATTTGTAATTCCAAGCTCCCGTGTGTTATGTGTTGATCGAGGCAGCCATGCTGACCCAGCTTTCCCAAGGTCCTGAATGTTATAATTGTTTTTTCAGCAAAAACCCCTCAACTCAGGGATTAACCAAAATATGATCCTGCATCAGTGTAGCTACAGCATTCTCAAAGTATGTGTGCTTCATATTGCATCAAATTAAATGCTAGGTTTCCTTTAAACTAATATATTAAATATACTTTATTTATTATACCTAAGTAGCAATAGATCGCCCTAAGGTCTATATTAAGACCAATCCCTTTAAAAAAAAAAAAAAACTCTTTCAAATGTTTATTTCATAAAAGAAATGAATGCTTTGAAAATGTAATTAAGATTCCGAGTCCTTTCAATAAATTTACCAGCACAGCAACAACTGTGATAGCAAAAAAAAAAAACCCACTCACACACAAGACGAAATGTTTTTTTGCAATTTCTAGAAAACATCTGTGGCCGCCATTTGTTAATTTGCGCAGTCATCTGGGTATTTAATCTTTACAATAAAGTTTAATTAACAACTAATTAACTTTAGGATGTGTGACGGCAAGGAGTGTTAAAATAATGGCTCTAATGACACCACGCACAAGTCCGCATGCTGCACTTTTTTCAGTTTTTTTTTTTTTCCCAGAATGTGCAAATCTTTTTGATAATTACCATTTTAGACTGTGAAATATTATGACAAGACAACAAGGAGACTGAATCCGTGTGGTGACTGCTTCCCGAAAGACTAAGTCAGTCTAATGACTTGTGTTTCATCTCGTAGCGTTGCAAAACGAAACAGAAAAATGGCATTTTAATTTTTTTTAGCAATATTTTTTTTTTAGCTATATGTACAGTATACAGGCAGTCCCCGGGTTACGTACAAGATGGGTTCCGTAGGTTTGTTCCTAAGTTGAATTTGTATGTAAGTCGGAACTGTATATTTTATCATTGTAACCCCAGCCAAATTATTTTTGGTCTCTGTGACAATTGGATTTTTTAAAAATGTTGGATTGTCATAAGAACCAAAAGTAACAATAAAGCTTCATTACAGACACCTGTGATAACTGTTACAGCTGATTATTGTAGCCTAGGGCTAAAGAACTGAAAATAACCAATATCTAGTGGTCCGTTTCTAACTAGGGGTTGTCTGTAAGTGGGGTGTTCTTAAGTAGGGGAACACCTGTATATATATATATATATATTGTTTTTGATGTTTTACCTCTAGGTTCAACTGGATCAAAGAGAGACATTGCTTAAAAATAGTTGTCAGAATTAGGACTTTCTGGACATTATAATTTTCACGGGGTGTCCTAGAGTTTGAACAATTTTTTTTTACTTCTTTGAAAAAATGTTTAAATTACCAATATAATTTGGAAATTCTTAAAATAAATAATAATAAAAATTCTAACAAATTTAAATAATAATTTATAATTAATTAATTCTGAGTTAATTTTACTGGATCACAAATGTGCAAAGAAATCTGCCGTATGAGTGCCGGATCTGTAGTAGTTTTCATGACTAGTTCACACCCAGGTTTTTACTGTGCAGAGGGCTTTGTTGCATCTTAAAGTTGGGTTTGTGTTTTAGGTGTTTTGAGACAGATGGATGGCCAAACCTATCAGTTGCCAGGGCAGGGTCCATATACAGGCAGTCCCCGGGTTACATATAAGATGCATGTGTCTCTTCCTCGCTCAGGTCCGCCGGAGTTCACCTTCTTCTTCCTGGTGCATGTAAGTGCTTGGGCTTGCGACACAATTTGAAAGTTATATCCCGCGCTCAGTCCGAATCTGTCGGATCATCCAATGGCACACCCTCTAAATTGTGTCGCATAGAAACCAGTGCAGCTGCTCCAAAAAAGGGTTGACACAGTCGCAACGCACCCGCTACTTAAATACCTGTGCCAGCTTTTTTTCAATTGAAAAAAAGTGCACAGACCGAAAAAAGTGTGTCGCAACGCTGTAATAAATGTGCCCCACTGTGTGTTTGTCACCTGCTCCGTGCACACATCCAGAGAAGAGACTCTCATCCAGCTGCCACCTGGGATTTAGCATAGGGCCTGGCAAGTAGGCAGAGAGAGGTTCTGGGTAAGGTCGGGGCCTGCACTTCTTCCTTGTCTTGATAATAAGGTCTTTTACTTACAATTTACCATTGATTTTAATTTTTTAATTTATTCAAAATTCTTTTTTTTCATTCTTTTCATATTCACGGGTTTGAAAAATCATCTCATTTCATAGTGGATACGGTTGGAAAAAGATGGTGGTCCACCAAGTCCAATCTATAAGTCATAGAGCGTTTATCCAGAAGAAGGTAAAAAAAACTCAATAAGGCTGATGCCGATTGGCCCGAAGTAGGGGAAAATTCCTTCTTGAACCTAAGTGGCAGTCTAGGTTTTCTCCATTGTTGGGAGTTCCTAAATAAATGTGGTTTGTAAGACCTATAGAGAGGAGGTAACGGAACTCCAGAACAGAATGACTTGAAGTAGCGCCCGAGCGGAATCAGGTCCACAGAAGTCGTGATTCTTTTTATTGGTTGCTACGCATTTCGGTCCAGGTCCTTTGTCTATAGAGAGAAGGAAAGAGTAACCGCACCATGGTCTTGATGGGTTGGGGGCGCCCATCTGCTCCTCTTCAACATGATTCCTGTAATATCTTTGGGACTGAGCATATAGTTACACCTCTCCAAACTTCTTCAAAAACATCCACCTTCTTCTAGGCTTCTTGGATTGTTCTCCTCTTGCAGCTGCCGTCAATGTAATTATTTCCTGGAGGTGAAAGTAACAGCCATTCCTTCTCGGCCGGTGACATTCTCAGGCAGAATGTATGGGCCGCCGCAGCCTAGAAATGGATGTACTCCAGGAAGACGTACGAGCTCGGCGCTTTATATAGCCCAACCTAACATTTTCCCATTGCTTTAAATAGGTGTCACAGGATGCACTGCTCGAATAAATCCAATCCATTACCAGCGTGGACGACATTAGCGACAACATTAGTGCTCTCCCGAGAGCCGGGAAATTGCATTTTTCTAATAATTGTGGGTAAGTGAGGGTTTTATCGCCCATTATTTCCATATTTATTTATTTTCCTATCATTATTATTATTATTATTGAAATCTTTCACCGCGTCTTTAAGGGAAGCGGGAGTCAATCATCGGTAAGCGATTCTCCCGCAATAAGATACTTACTACCTGCTGTTCACCTTCTCTTGGCGTTCTCTTCAGCACAAAAAGAAGATCAGCGCGGCGACTATAAAAAATTATTTAGGTTTATGGCAGAAAATAATATAAGCGGGAGGACGGAGGAAGGAAAACAAAGGGTTCTGCGCTGTAGTCAAGTTTATTTTCTACTTCAATCTCCGACATATAGAAGGGAATTGTATTATAGGCAATTCCATAATAGTAAGTTGCAGGAGCAATATAATTATACCCTATAGAGGGCACTATAATAGGGTTAGTTTGGTGGGTGGTGTTGTTGGACATGGGGTTGGGCACTTATATTAGAGATGAGCAGACCCGACACTTCTGGCCAATCATAGCCTTGTCTAGTTGCGTCAATTTGTCGGATTGGCTGTTGGGTAATATGTCCCACTCATGGGCCCAAACCTGAACACAAACATTGGGTCCGCGGATCGCATTTCCGTCGGGTTTTCTGACGTTTTCAGGGATCGGGCCGCTGGGACAGGTATTTAGCAGGCGATTGTGTTGCACCCGATCGGATTTAGTCGCAATTGCGCTGGCTTTCAAGCGACACAAATCGGGGGGCGGACCGCCGGACGATCCGACAGATTCGGCCAAACCGTGGGATTTAACTTAAAAATTGTGTCGCAAGCCATGTACTTACATACACCAGAAGAAGAAGGTGAACTCCCACGGACCTGATCGAGGAACCGACACATTCAGGAAATCGGCGCACAATCTTATTGAATCGCGGCACCCTTTCAGGATCTCCTCCGGACCATTGTGTCCGCTCATCTCTACCAGGCACTGTTATAGGGCTACCCTGAATTATAGGATGGTGGCAGACACTATTACGAGGTGATTATTATAGGGTTACTATAGCAGGCACTATATAAGGGGCAGTATAAGCGATGACCGTATAACAGGGGCTATGAAAGAGGCACCATGACAGGCATTATAAAAGAAGCGCTGCAGCAGACACTATTCTAAGCAATACGCCAGGCACTAATAAGGGGCACTCATGCAGGCGTTACCATAGAGAGGTACTGCCGCAGAGAATATCATGGAAGACATTGTTATAGAAGGAATTGAAAAGTTTCTGTACAATGACCAAATTGGGGCATACTGGCTATCAATTTGTACGGGCACAAAGTCGGGCACTATCATGAGGTTTCTATAAAGCAGTGATGGCGAACCTTTTAGCAGCCAAGTGCCCAAGCTGCAACCCAAAACCCCCCTTATTTATTGGAGGTGCTATTATTGGGGGACTATGGAGGTGTTATTATAGGGGGACTATGGAGGTGATATTATAGGGGGACTATGGAGGTGCTATTATAGGGGCACTATGGAGGTGTTATTATAGGGGGACTATGGAGGTGTTATTATAGGGGGACTATGGAGGTGCTCCCCAATATACAGTGCAGACACATCCCACCAATGTACAGTGCAGCCACATTGATCCCCAATATACAGTACTTCCACATTCCCCCAATATACAGTGCAGCCACACACCCATCATACACTGCACAAATACCCCAATGTACAGTGCAGCCACATTCCCACACTTGTACAGTGCAGCCACACACCCCCATTGTACAGTTCAGCAATATCCCTTCCAATGTACAGTGCAGCCACATCCCCTACTGTACGGTGTAGCCACATTCCCCAAATGTACAGTGTAGCCATATACATTCTAATATACAGTGCAGCCACATTTCTTCCAAAGTACAGTGAAACCACATCCCCTAATGTACAGTGCAGATACATCCCCCCAATGTACA
>WNYA01000415.1:79668-143652 GCA_019512145.1 Engystomops pustulosus
AATGCTGCCTATATACAATCCCTTATGCACCTTCCATAGTCCCCTTATAATAGCACCTTCCATAGTCCCCCTATAATGCACCACTCATAGTCCCACCCCTATAATAGCACCTCATAGTCCCCCTATATACAAGCACCTCCATAGTCCCCCTATATAGCACCTCATAGTCCCCCTATAATAGCACCTCCATAGTCCCCCTATAATAACACACCTAATAGTCCCCCTATATAGCCCCTCCATAGTCCCCTCAGCATCCAGTCCCCCTATAAAGCACCTCCATAGTCCTATAATAGACCTCCATAGTCCCCCTATAATAACACCTCCATATATCCCCCCTATAATAACACCTCCAAGTCCCCACTATATAGCAACTCCATAGCCTCCCCCATAATAGCACCTCCATAGTCCCCTATAATAGCACCTCCATATATCCCCCTATAAATAACACCTCCATAGTCCCCTACCTAGCACCTCACGTCCCCCATAATAGCACCTCCATAGTCCCCCTCCATAATAGCACCACCATAGTCCCCCTATTAATAGCCCTCTCCCATAGTCCCCCTATAATAGCACCTCCATAGTCCCCCGATAATAGCACTCCATAATCCCCCCTATATAGCACCTCCATAGTCCCCCTATAATAGCACTCCATAGTCCCCCTATAATAGCACCTCCATAGTCCCCCTATAATAGCACCTCCATATCCCCCATAATAATGCAACCTCCATAGTCCCCCATATCATAGCCCTAACATAGTCCCCCTATAATAGCACCTCCATAGCCCCCTATAATAGCACCTCCATAGTATCCTATATAGCACCTCCATAGTCCCCCTTAATAGCACCTCATATATCCCCTATAATAGCACCTAACTAGTCCCCTATAATAGCCCTCCTAGTCCCCATAATAGAACTCCATAGTCCCCCCTATCATAGTACTCCTACCATAGTAGCCCTAATAGCACCTACATAGTCCCCCTATAATAGCACCTCCATAGTCCCCTATATGCACCTTCCATAGTTCCCCCTATAATAGACATGTCCCCTATAGCACAATAGTCCCCTATAATAGACCTCCATAGTCCCCCTATAATAGCACCTCATAGTCCCCTATAATTAGCCACCACATAGTCCCCTATATAATAGCACCCCTCCATAGCATCCCCCTAAATAGCACCCTCCATAGTCCCCCTATATCAGCACCTACATCTAGTCCCCCTATATAGAACCTCCATAATGCCCCCTATAATCACAACTCATAGGCCCTATATAACACCTCCATAGTCCCCCTATAATAGACACCTCCATAGTCCCCCTATAAAGCACCTCCATAGTCCCCCTATAATAACCCTCCATAGTCCCCTATAAATAGCACCTCCATAGTCCCCCTATAAAACACCCATAGTGCACCTATAATAGCACCTCCATAGTTCCCCTATAATAGCACCTCCATAGGATCCCCCTATAATAGCACCTCCATAGTCCCCCTTAAATAACACCTCCATAGCCCTATAGCACCTCCATAGCCCCCCCTATAATAGCCTCAACCTCACTAGTCCACCCCTATAATAGCACCTCCATAATCCCCCTATAATAACACCTCCATAGTCCCCCTATAATAGCACCTCCATAGTCCCCTATATCAGCACCTCCATAGTCCCCCTATATAGCACCCATAAGTCCCCTATAATAAACCTCCATAGTCCCCTATAAATAGCACTACATGTCTCCCCTATAATAGCACCCCATAGTCCCCCTATAATAGCCCTCCAGTCCCCTATAATAGCTCCCTCCATAGTCCCCCTATAATAGCACTCATAGTCCCCCATAATAGCACCTCCATATCCCCCTATAATAGCACCTCATAGTCCCCCTATAATAGCACCTCCATAGTCCCCCTAATAATAGCACCTCCATAGTCCCCCTATAATAGCACCTCCATAATCCCCTATAATAACACCACCATAGTCCTCCCCTATAATAGACCTCCATAGTCCCCCTATAATAGCACACCATAGTCACCCTGATCCAAGACCTCATAGTCACCCTATATAGCACCTCATAGTCCCCATAATAGCACCTCCATAGTCCCCTATAATAGCACCTACATAGTCCCCCTATAATAGCACCTCCATAGTCCCCTATAAACACCTCCATAGTCCCCTATAATAGCACCTCATAGTCCTCCTATAATAGCACCTTCGTATACCCTATAATAGCCATTCAAGTCCCCCTATAATAGACCCTACTAGTCCCCTATAATAGCACCTCCATAGTCCCCCTATAATAGCACCTCCATAGTCCCCCTATAATAGCACCTACATAGTCCCCCTATAATAGCACCTCATAGTCCCCTATAATAGCACCTCCATAGTCCCCCTATATAAGCACCTATAGTCCCCATATAACCCTCCATAGCCCCTATAAACACCATCCTTAAATAGTCCCCCTATAATAAAAACCTCCATAGTCCCCCTATAATAAACCTCCATCGTCCCCCTATAATAGCACTCCATAGGTCCCCCTATAATAGCACCTGTGCATAGTCCCCCTATAATAAACCAACTCTCATAGTGCCCCTATAATAGCACCTCCATGTTCCCCTATAATAGCACCTCATAGTCCCCTATAATAGCACCTCCATAGTCCCCCTATTATAACACCTCCATAGTGCCCCTATAATAGCACCTCCATAGTTCCCCCTATAATAGCACTCCATAGTCCCCCTAGATAGTACCTCCATAGTCCCCCTATAATAAATATCTCCATAGTCCCCCTATAATACACACCTCCATAGTCCCCCTATAATAGCACCTCCATAGTCCCCCTATAATAGCCCTTACATAGTCCCCCTATAAAAACACTTCCATAGTTGCCCCTATAATAGCACCTCCATAGTTCCCCTATAATAGCAACTCCATAGTCCCCTATAATTATGGAGGTGTTATTATGGGGGGACTATGGAGGTGCTATTACAGGGGCACTATGGAGGTGCTATTATAGGGGGACTATGGAGGTGCTATTATAGGGGGACTATGGAGGTGTTATTATAGGGGGACTATGGAGGTGCTATTACAGGGGCACTATGGAGGTGCTATTATAGGGGGACTATGGAGGTGCTGTTATAGGCATGTACTATTATACGACGGCTGTAATAGGACCATACTTGTGTTGCAAATGTCCCGACACATCAGTACAGATAATAACCTGATGTTACGCTCCAGTCAGAGTGTTACGCTCCCTATGTAAAAAATAAATAACTAAACCAACTCATTAAAAACACATTCCCCCCGACTTCTGACTGATAGCGAACAAGTCGGACGCTAAAAATATTCCCAATGTTACAATGTTTAACTTTTCCGATACAAAACATTCTACAAAGTATTGTCTTAAAAAACAAGGATCCTTCCAATTATCTCCGAGCCCATCGCTACCTGTAGAGAGTGTACAGGGGGCGATACGATCCCCCACGCTCATTATTTAACCGCTAAGGCTCTGACTTTACAATCTGTCAACTTGTCAGTCGGATTCGGCAACGCATTATGCACAATTTGTGCAGATTTAGTCTAAATAGCCTAAAGTAAATCTGTTATTTTTCGTGTTTTCCGCCTGGGTGCATAGAAGAATGGATAATAACATTCGGCAGATTTGTGCACATGGAGAGGTGTAACGCTATCGATATTTAATGTATAGGGTCTGCTGAGCCCCATGGGTTATTTTTAAGCGAAATAAAACCTCAATACCAAAAAAAAACCTGTAAAAAAAATTTTTATTATTAAAAAAAACACTATAAAAAAATTACCAAAAAATAATTATCAATATCACCAAAAAGTATTTTTAGGAAAATGATTATAAATATCGACAAAGCGATCAATATTATCCAAAAACATATTAAAATTTCTAAGTGTTATCGAAAATGAGTATAAAAATATTTAAATCAGCAAAAATTACTTAAAACACAGGGGCAGATTTACTTACCTGGTCCATTCGCGATCCAGCGGCATTTTCTGCGCTGGATTCGGGTCCGGCCGGGATTTATTAAGGTAGTTTCTCCGCCGTCCACTAGGTGGCGCTGCTGCGCTGAAAAGCATCGGAACGCACTGGAGTTCACCGGGCCGGGCTGAGTGAAGGTAAGTGCAAGCTCCGCGACAGATTTTTTTTTAAAATGCGGCGGTTTTTACGAATTCCTTGGGTTTTCGTTCGCCCATGCCCCCCCGATTTCCGTCGCGTGCATGCCAGTGCCGATGCGCCACAATCCGATCGCGTGCGCCAAAATCCCGGGGCAATTCAGGGGAAATCGGCGCAAATCGGAAATATTCGGGTAACACGTCGGGAAAACGCGAATGGGTCCTTAGTAAATGACCCCCTATGGGGCAGATTTACTTGCCCGGTCCAGTCGCGATCCAGATTCGGGTTCTGCCGGGATTCACTAAGGTCCGTGCGCCCGATGTCCACCAGGTGTCACTGCTGCGCTGAAGTCCGCCGGAATTATTAAAAAGAATAAATATTTCCAAAAAATTTCCAAAATGCTACCCTTTATATGAAATAAGTAATGGTGACCCTTATATCCTTGGCAATGGGGTATTAGGGTCTGGTTTTGCAGTACAGTGACATTAACATAAAGCGGTTGAGCTGCAATACCACACATGGCCTGCACACATGTGTGGTGCTGTTTATGAAATAAAATAGCAAGGTTTGAAAAGATTAAAAGGGGTTGGCCACTTTTCATTAACTTTGTTCCATTAGACATTTCTCTGCATGTACCGTATATGTACCTGTGTCTATGTCTCCTTGTATAGCTTCAGCCTTTCCTGGTTCTTGGCATGCTGCCCTCTGCATATTTACACGACAGCTTCCTCTTTCTCACTTTGCAGAGAGTCTCCCACTGTGTTTCTATTTTTACTGTCCATCCATACTGATAGAGACAGGAAAAGTTGAGGAGAGGAAGTAGTCTCCTACTGCAGCTCCTCCTATTCAGCAGAGCTCAGACATGAAAACAAAGAAGCAGGGAGGGTCTGCACATAGTACAGAAGTAAGTAGCAGGAGTACTGAATCAAATGATGAAATTTCATTGATTATCCACAAGGTAGCAAAGACACATGGGCGACTTATGCAATAAAGAGGCCCACCCTTTTATGAATCTCTATAAAGAGATTGGCACAAAACTCCCTATTTATAGAATAGGTGATGATACTGATCAATGGAGGCTTTAGCATTGAGACCCCACTGATCACAATAGTGGGAATGCCGTTAGCCGAATTGTTATATAGGAAGATTTAGGGGCAGATTTATCAAGCTGTCTGAAAGTCAGAATATTTCTAGTTGTCCATGGCAACCAATCACAGCTCGGCTTTCATTTTACCAGTGCTCATGAATATTTTAAAGGGGAGCTGTGATTGGCTGCCCTGGGCAACTAGAAATATTCTGACTTTCAGACAGCTTGATAAATCTGCCCCATAGTGTCCATTCGGCAGCTTCATTATGCTTTAAAGGGACAGGGGATAATATTAACTCTTGGGCCAACTCCCTTTAAAAAGAGTACTTAATTCAGTCTGCACTCTTGGAGAACGTCAAATTCCCTGATACTCTGCTTTCCATTAGACATTGCTATCCCCATCTCACAAGATAGAGGATATGATATACAACCACTACAATCAGTATACAGCCCCCCCACACACACACACACACACAAATTACATAAATGGGAGGGGCAGGAGGCAGGGATGACACTAAGGCATGCAGGCAGGAGAAGCTATTCATGAGAAGAATCCGAATATAGTCAGGACATTTACAGTTGTATTCAGGGACAACCAACATTACCAGGACTGATAGAGACAGGTTGGAATTATATCTGTGAAATGCTGTATTTTTGTTAATAACAGTGAATTAGAGAATGTGCTATTCTGTTATCCTGAGTACATAGGAATCTTGTCTTCGGTGAATACCCCTTTAAGGAGAGAACTCCATCAAGCCTAAACTCTTTGAATAATTGAAAGTTCTGCTAGGATAATAAAGCTGTGAATTTGTTGCAGTATAAATGAGTTTCAAAAATCTGCAATGTTGTAGAATATCTGCAAATTGATTGTAGCATGAAAGTCTGTGTTGTGGGAAAGCTGGGTGATAATCCATATAGTAACCTTTTTTTTCAGGTTGGAGGTGTACAGAATAGTGAGTGCAGCTCTAGAGAATAGTACAGGATGTAACTCAGGATCAGTACAGGATAAGTAATGTCATATACAGTGACTGCACCAGCAGCAGAATAGTGAGTGCAGCTCTGGAGTATAATACAGGAGGGAAGAAAGACAGGAAAAAGACGCCTGCCCAGCTAAGGCGTCTAGAGAAGCGTCAACAGGAGAGAGCGCGGGGGGAATCTCGGGCTGCTGGGACAACCTCTGGCGCTCTCCTGGAGACCACACCTGTCGCTAAGGCCCCAGGGGATGATGTACTGGATGAGGAGGTCAGGAATATCGAGAGAGAGGAAGGTGCCACGTCCTCAGACTCCTCCCATTATGAGAGTATGGACGAGGATAATAGGGCGTGGCTAGAGGAAAAGCGTAAGCGTGGCGCCAAAAAGAAGAAAAAGGGTAAAAAGAAGGGAGGTGTAAGATCTTCTCCCTCCCTGACTAAGGTACCCAAGGAAGGTGCAACCGACCCCCCGCTGGTCGAACTTTCAAATCGATTCCTGGCCCTGGATGGAGCCTCTCCTGCCGATGGAGGGGCTGAGGGTGAAGGGCCAGAGGTGGCGGAGCCTGTAGGGGGTGCCGAGTCTCCCCCTGGGGAGTGAGGGTCCTCAGGAGGGGAGACTGGCCCAGAGTCTGGAGACGAGGATGAGGGGGCAGGTCCTGGATCTGCCCCTGAAGCATCAGAGGTGCGGGAGATGGACACCACAATATGTCTAAAAAGGGGGTGTTCATTTCCCGAGGGTGGTGGTAAGATGGGTAAAAAGAAAGCCGTCTAATTCAATCACTCACGATGGCGGCACCCACTCCGTTGACGCTGGCGTCCATTAATGTCGCCAGCATTAAGTCTGATGCGGCTAGATTTGCGGCCTTTGATTTTCTCGGCCGCGTTGAAGCCGACATTTTATTTTTGCAGGAGACCAGGCTGCCAGATTTGGCGGCCGTGTTTAAAGCTAAGAGGGAATGGAGACACGGGCCTTCCTATTGGTCTCTTGCGGCCGAGCCGTATAGCGGAGTGGCGGTCCTTTTTACCGCACCGGTAGAATGCAGACGAGTTATTGAGTTAGAAATGGGGAGGTGCCTGATCCTGGATGTCCTCATGAAGGGACAAGAACTTCGCCTAATTAACATCTATGGTCCCCAGTCCAAGTGGGACAGGAAGTGTCTCTTTATGAGGATCAAGCCCTACCTTTTTACAAGTCGGCAGGTGGTCTTTGGAGGGGACTTCAATGCTGTCACGAGGTCCCAGGATAGGGGAGGTTCCAGAGACAAGCTGACTTATGATAGCGTCGCTCTTAATAGCATAGCTAGTGAGGCTCGCCTGGTGGATGTCCACATCCGGCACACCCCAGGCCACGCGGGGTTCACCTATTATAGGGGTAGCTGCAGGTCTAGAATAGACAGGTTTTATTTAAAGGAGGAAGCCATCTCTTCAGCAGTGTCCGTTGTTGAGGTGGAGTTCTCCGACCACTGTTTAATTTTGTTTTCTCTGAATGTTACAGAGAACCCCCGGATGGGAAGAGGCTACTGGAAGCTCAATTCGTCTCTCCTGGAGGAAGCGGAGATCAGACAATCCTTTGAGGACTTTCTTCAGAGCCAGGTACCTTTGCTGGGCCTTTGTAGCAGTAAGTCAGAGTGGTGGGAGATGCTCAAGAAAAGGGTGGCGAGATTCTTCCGCCAGCTCTCGAGCCTCAGGAGCCTGGACAGGTACCGCCTGTATCAGGGCCTGAGGAGGAAACTCGAGCATCTCGTCTCGACTGGAGGTAGTCGTGAGGACATCTCCAGAGTGAAATCCTTGCTGAAGAGGTGTCAGTACGATAGACACGCATCTTTGGTTTTTGAGAGGGATTACGGGAAATACCGCTCGCCCGACCCTACAGAAACTGCACCAGATGTCGTGAAGTGGCTAAAGTGTCACAGGGATCGGTTGACAGTACGGGATCCCTGAAAAGGTCGCAACTCAGGAGGGATTCTGGAGGTCGTCAGATCCTTCTAACTCTGCACCTTCTTGGGCAGGAAGGATCTAGATCGGATGTGATGTCGGCTTCCTGTGCTGAAACTGTCCCTCGGCGCCAGGAGTAGAGAAACCATCTCTTTGATGTTTTTGATAGAGATATCAGGAAGAGGAGTCAGCCTGGCGATCATGAGGGCTCGCCCTCAAGAAATCGCCTGGTCCGTATGGCTTAACATCTCGAGTTTTAGTATAGACCTTAAGGCGTGACCCTTGTTTCCTCTTGACTGAGGTATTCAAGGTTCTTTCTCGGGCGACTCTCGTGCCGAAGTCAAGGAGAAGGTCTGCCCTGATATCCGTCAAAGGGTAGGACCCGTTCTCGTATTGAGTATGGGCTCCCACTAGCGTTCTAACAAGATGGATAGAATGTTTTGTGGCAACAGGTGCGTTTAATCGGCTGGTGCAATTTGCGCCCGGCTCCTTTCGGCACTGCTCTGTTTCCAGGGCCCGCAGTACGCATTTAGTCTGTGCTTGTGCCGGGAGGCAGGTGGAGCAGGGGGGCTGGTAATGAAGGGGTACTGTGCTGTCCGGGATCAGGCAAAAGCGTTTGTATTCGGGTCACACTGAGTGACCTCTGGTCTGTCCTTCTGGAGTATGGACTCTGCCGGGGGAGTTGTAATTGGCTTAAAGTTTTGTACGCAGGGGCAGAGAGATTTCCCAATTGTGAACAGTTGATTGGCCGCTCTTTTGAGGTTGGGTGGGGTCTGTTTTGCCATGGTTTTGTCTCTGAGCACGCCTCTATACCTGTTTGTGCGATCGACCCATTCCTTAGGAGGGTTGATAGTGGCGCCGTTGGTGGGAGCGAGATGGACGGGCCAGCACGGAAGCCAATCTTGCTAGAGTGGTAGCGTATGCCGATGATTCACCGTTTTCGTGTCACTTGGGAGGGAGGTGGCAATGGGTGATTCAATGGGTTGACCGTCTCAGGGCTTCTGTCTGGTTCAGCAAGCTCAACCGGGATAGGTGTGAGAGTCCTGCTGGGAGCGGGAAGAGTCCGGGCTTTGACTTCCCGCGACACTCTTCCAGGGCCTCAAACCTCGCCAAAGTTCTCGGCATCGAATTTGGCCAGGGGGATTATTCCATGCAAAACTGGATGGCAGGATTAAGATCGCCGCTTCAGAAGGTGGACCATGAAGGGGTGGTCGTGTGACCCTCAGTGGAAAGGTGTGTGGGACCTGATTAAAACTTTACCTGCTCTCCTTGATGATTTATCGGGCGTTAGTGTGCATGGTTGCCAGATCCCCTCTTGGATTCGGGGTCTACAGTCGTTTTCAACGTTATGGGGGGAATAGCTGAAACCTAATCAGGGAGGTTTAACTTTTTACTCCGCACAAGGAGACAAGGAGGGTTTGTGTATGGTTACAACCCTGTGGTATCCCTAGTGAAACTTCTTAAGATCAATGTAGGCAAACCTCTGGAAAGGTAGAGGGCTCCTCCGTGGTATACTCCTGCAGGGTGGATTTAGGCCATTTCTTTCCAGGTGGGACACCGGAGGCAAGTGAAGGATCTCTCCACACCACCATGGCATCTTCCTGCTTAGTACCATACCCCCGGTTTCTGAAGGTGATTCGCCGGTGGGGTCTGGGCATGTGAGAGATCAGGACAATGTCGAAGGAAAATCCTTGACCAAAGTGTTCGCTTGGACCCCTTTCCAGAGGACTCTCTGCCTTCAGGGATTGCCCAAGCGGGATCTGGGGGTGGTTTTTGAGTTTGTGGAATTACATCAGATCCCCTTGAAGTTTTGGGACTGGTGGCGCCGCTTCAGGAAAGCTGGGTGTGTGAGGGACAATATGAAGTAGGAGAGCTCTGAGGAAGGGGTTGCCCCCGGGAGGATGCGGTGGCCTGCTGGAAGCATGGACCATTCCTTCTGCTTCAGTGCCCCTTTAAAACACACGAGGTGTTACAACCGGGTGGGCGCTTCCATCCATTGGCCCGGGTTGGCCGGTCTCCTCCTATGCGAGTGGGCCTATGGAGCATTACAGAGCTGGTGCCGGGGACCGCTGCACGTATTCCTAGTTAGCCAGCTAGTGGATCAGGTACCACAGTGGAACGCACGGTGCTAGTATCGACGCAGCGTAAATCCTCCCGGTGATTGAGGTGGTTAGGAACATTCGGTGTGACCTGGTGAAGGTGCCTCTCTGGAGTATGAGAGGTGGCACGGGAGGGCCTCTCATCCTTGGAGGTGGTTCTCCTTTCAGTGTCCCTTAGTCGTATCTCCTCTCCTGTGGTGGGCTGATGCTGCACAGTGATTTTTTTGTGTTATGAGGTTATAATGATGTTGGGGGCTTGCAGGCGCCGCACCTGGGCTTTTGTGGTTTAGATGTACGTGGTTTCGCTTTTATTTGTATATCGTTTCTTTCTGTTTATGTTTGTAAATACTTATATATTGTATATATTGTATAATTGGGTTGGGCCACCACGTGTTAGGTTGGGAGGAGGGGGTTGATGGTGGTGGGACTTATGAACTGACCTGTGGACAATGGTCTGGACGACTTACGCAAAAATTTGGATATAGACCAGTGTGCGGGGGGGAAGGGAGGGTGCGGACGAGGTTCTTGTTTGATGAGTGTTATGTGTATTATGTGTTTGTTTATTATTTTACAAAAAAAAAAATGGGTGTGGGGGAATGTGATCTGTCGTGTGGGAGTGGTTGTTATTAGTGGGTTGGGGGCTGGGTTATCTGATACTCTTTATAGTCATCTTATGTTTATTCTTGGGGTTTTGGTTTGGTTGTCGTTGCGTTGGTGAGTGTTCGGGTTGGTCATCGGGGTTGGTTGGTCTTGGTGTTTATCTCCTTTCGGTGTATCTTTAAGTTATCTGTTTTTGCTAGTGTGATGGGGGTGGACCACGCAGGGAAGTATGTATATTTGGTATATTATGTTTGGTTTGGTATGTTTGTTTTGTGACTTTTACTATAAAATAAAAGACTCGCATGGTGGCATGTAAACTCGGGATCAGTTCACGGATAGTACATGTCATGTATTTTCCTGACTGCACCAGCAGCGAGAGATAGTGCAGCTCTGGGTATAATAAACGGATGTAACTCAGGATCAGTACAGGATAGGTAATGTCATGTATGTCACAGTGACTGCCCAGCATCAGAATAGTGAGTGCAGCTCTGGAGGATTAATACAGGATGTAACTCAGGTCAGTCAGGATAGAATAGTAATGTTGTGTACACGTGACTGCACCAGCAGCAAATAGTGAGGACAGCTCTCTGGAGTAATATACAGGAGTAACTCGGATCAGTACAGGAAATAATGTCATGTATGACACTGACTGCACCAGCAGCAGAATAGTGATGCAGCTCAGGAGTATAATACAGCAGGTTCTCATAATGGAATAGAAGATGTAAAGCAGTTTGGTAATGTGTACGGTACTTAGTCCTATGAGATGAAACACTGCAGTCTGGAATGATCTGTGCGCCTCTATGGAATAATACTCATACAATATTCACCAGGTCGGGGGAGACTCGGCTCCTCTTACAGAAAGATGGGGTGTAATTAAAGTGATCCTGTCAGTGGGTAGTATTCGCGCTGCTGGTGTAATGAGCCATAGTGAAGCCATAATCCAGCGATATAACAATATAATTAAGCCTTGTATTTGGAGACGTTCTGTAGTTATATAATTGTGCAATTACTTTGCTAAATATATCCGATGAATGGCGCGACCTCCGTGGCCTCTGTGAAATGAAGGAGATGTGGGGAGATCTCATCGTGAGCATCTCTTCAGAGAAATGATGTGAGACGCTCCAATCTTACGGCTCTATTACTTAACGCGTTAAGGAGCCTTCAGGAAGGTTACACTACGAGATAGACCTCGTCTTAAAGAGCCACGGCTCAATCAGAATATCTTATCCCAATCAACGTCTGCAGATCTGGAAGACACTGAGTGTCGGAGGGTTTGGAAATTCAAGGAGCCGGAAAATTTGAGATTATAAATGAATGCAAATGATAATGGCCTCCTTCGAAATACTGAATTAACCCCTAGCACTGAATTGTACTATATTGGGGCTCATTTACTAAGGGCTCCACGGCCGAATTTTTCCGTTTTGCGCTTAATTCCGCAGGGATTTTGGCGCACGCGATCGGATTTCATGCGACAGAAATCGCGGCGTGGCCGTCGGACAACCCAACGGATTCGGAAAAACCGCAGAATTTAAAAAATTATTTGTGTCGCAAGATCAGCACTTACATGCATTAAGGAGAAGAAGGTGAATTCTGATGGACCTCGGCGCAGCAGCGACACCTGGTGGACATCGGGCACACAGACTTAGTGAATCCCGGTAGACCCGAATCCTCGCCGGAGAACGCGCCGCTGGATCGCAACTGGACCAGGTAAGTAAATGTGTAATGTATCATATGTGAGAATATTAGGGGGAATTACTTCTCAAAAATGACCCCCAAAATTGCCTTACATACTTTGGACAACCACATTTTTTAATAAAGCTATTAAATCTTAGTAGAAAGTGGGTGTGGCTTATCAGTAAAGGGGTGTGTCTTCACCTTAGCACGGCATATGCAGCGAAGGGTCGTTAATCCTCCATGGAGAGACGCCCATCAATGCCGAGAAGATGGTATCAATGAAAACGTGAGACCATTCCACAAAAAATAACATCTTGCCCATCACTTTACCCCTAAGGATAAAAACAAAAAGTTACAGGTGACAGAATATGGTGCTACAAAGAAACAGGGGGTCATTTACGAAGGGCACAAATTTTTTTTCGTCGGGTTTCCCGAATTTTTCCAATTTGCTCCGAATGGCCCGCGGTTTTTGGTTCACGCGATCGGATTGTGACGCTTTGGCGCACGGACCTTAGTGAATCCTGGCCGGACCCGAATCAGTGTCGGAGAACCTGTCGCTGGATCGCAACTGGATCAGGTAAGTAAATCTGCCCCTTATTCCATATTTGGAATTTTTTTCAGCTTTTCAATAGATGCTGCCGAATCTTAAATGGTTCCACTAGAAAGTGCAAATTATCCTAAAAAAACAAGCCCTCATAAGCTTCTGTGAATGGAAAAAATAAAAAATGGATTGGGGCTCATTTGCTTACCCCATCGCTGGAGTTCACAGAAGATTGTGCGCCCGATATCCTGCATGTGTCACTTCCCCGCTCAGGTCCGCCGGAGTTCACCTTCTTCTTCCTGGTGCATGTAAGTGCATTGTCTTGCGACACAATTTGAAAGTTTAAATCCCGCACTCACTCCGAATCAGCCAGATTGTCCGATGGCACGCCCCCTAAATTGTGCCGCATGGAAGCCAGCGCAGCTGTGCCACAAAAAGGTTCACGTGCGCCAAAATCCAAGCACAGACACTTCTTAAATACCTGTGCAAGCCGTGTAATCCCCAAAAAGGCACACAGTCTGACGAAAGTGCTCTCCGCGACCATTAGTAAATGAGCCCCTATGGCTTTTGAAGGAAGGGGATTAAAATGTGAAACACAGAAAAGGAAGGTGCTGCGGTGTAAAGGGGTTAAAGGGGTGTTCCCAATTCGGCAAATTAATGTTATTGTTTGTATTATTAAAAGTTATACAATTTTCCAATCTACTTTCTGTATCAATTCCTCACGGTTTTCTAGATCTCTGCTTGCTTAGGTAGCTTATGTTTACTACCAGTGGACATAAATCTGACCATAGTCACACAGGTGCACAGCTCATTATATGACACTGCTCTGATTACTCTCTATGATACTAATAAGTTGTGCACAGGTGTGCAGGGGCGCACCTGTCATGAGGAGAGTTGAGATTCTCACCTCAGGCAGCATGCCTCCTGCTGGACAAGGGGGCGTCACCGACACTGAACGCCTGCCCCCCGCCGGGCGACACAGTGCTCCCACCCCCCACTCCTCGCATACCTCTGCTC
Organism: Engystomops pustulosus; assembly: GCA_019512145.1. Classification (NCBI taxonomy): domain Eukaryota; kingdom Metazoa; phylum Chordata; class Amphibia; order Anura; family Leptodactylidae; genus Engystomops; species Engystomops pustulosus. The sequence goes on from WNYA01000415.1 coordinate 93,720, forward strand.
CCGGTTTTCCCCTCTGCTCCCGGCAGTTTGTTTATTCCCTGGGTACATGGGCTATGTGACTGGGGGTGGGCTACAGGTGTGGGTGGTATCAAGGGGTGGGCTAAAAGTGCTGTTGGTGTGAGCTCACCCTCTTTCCTGTAAATCTTCCCGCCCACCCTTCCCTCTTTTGCGATTCTACCGAATCTCACAGCTGTCGGTCTTTTATCGGGTTTGTGACCTACATGCCCCCTGAAAGGTGGGCTCACAGGTGCCCGGATTTATATGTTAGATTTAACAGTGCTACTCTATGAGTAGAAGTTATTGGTTATAAAGTTAAATAAAGCCTTCCTAGTCATCATACCACAAAGTTTAAAGGTCAAATGGTGTCTGTGGTCATTTCTGGGTGGAGTTGAAGGGGCAGTTGGGAAGGGCCAATCCGGGTTTTGGAAAAAGTTATGCAAGCAGTCTTACATTAATTTGCTAAAATGGGAGCACCCCTTTAAGATAATCCAAAATATCGGCACAATGTAAGATAACAAGTAGAAGGTGTAAAGCTGGACACATGGACACCAAAAAGAATAGATATAGGGGCTTATTAACTAAGGGTCGTGCTGCTCACTTTAGTCGGACTTTGTGCCGTTTACAGGTTTTGCACGGTTTTTACAGGTATTTAACAGGGGTCTGCACTGGGATTGTGTGGTAAGGGGTCGGATTCTGGCACAGCTGCCCTGGCTTCCATGCGACTGATTCGGACTGAGCGCGGGATTTACCTTTAAAATTTTTGATGAAAATATATGATGATTCCAACCGATAGCAGATTATATCGCATGCAGTTCCCAATCCCCACTAGCCTTCCCGGAACAATATTGGGAGTAGTAGTTATTACACATGTCTTCATCTGCAGACCCCCTCCCCATCACCAAAGGGCCCATTGGTGCACATTTCAAGAGGTCGAAATTCCCTGTGGTTAAAATTTAATTAATTTGTTATTAAAATTCTTATTTGGGTGGATTAAAAGATTCCGAGAAGATTCTCTCGAGGGCTGATGATTGGACGATGAGCCGCAGACGCCATCACTTTAATAAACACATCTATTCTTGATCTGCTGATCGGTGATGCTTTGACCGCTGACCATGTACTCATGTCCTTTGGCTTCGTACTTCTCCTTTAAATATTCATTTACCAGCAGCTCGTTATCATGGCCGCCCATTATGGCTCCCTGTAAGGTTTGTATATGAAGAATTAATTAAAGTGCGATGCGATTACCGGGCTCCGCTATATACAGGCGGCTCAGGGGATACGGGGAGATATAGCAGAAAGGTCACCTTAAACGGAAGCCCATTGATTGGGCAATTAAAGTAAAGCTATTTTCCTACCAATGAAGTCGTTAGATTTAAATATCCTTTAATAAGTGTCTTCTTCTTCCAGGAGATAATTAAAATACTATCGAGTCTAATTAAATCTGATTCCTTCTAAACAAGACTTGATAAGTATGAGCAATTATTGGAAGCTGCGCTCACTACCTGCAGGATGATCCTTGTGTGTGTATGTGCATATATATATATACAGTAGACAGATAGGTATAGGGATGTATCTGTATTAGTTGCAATTCCTATATTTGTACCCCTATATATATAGGGCCCCCTTATACATAAGCTCCATATACAAAGTGCCTGCCATGTGCCTACATATATTGTGCCAGTCTCTCGCTATGTAAAATGATGGGCACATGCTCCCAAAACATAGGGGAGCCACCCGCTCCTATAACAATTTCAATACCCCCATGTATATTGCAGATGCTATGTTCCCCCTATATACATGAACGCCATAAGCCTCAGTGTACAGTGCAGTCACATCCAACTACAATGCAGATATGAACCCATGTACAATGTAGTCACACGGCCCCTGACCTCCGAATGTACAGTGTGACCATGTGCCCTAATATTCAGTATAACTATTGTCTCCTATGACCAGTGTAGCCACATTTCCCCCCAATGTACAGTGCAGCCACATACCCCACAATGTACAGTACAGCCACATCCCCCGCAATGTACAGTACAGCCACATCCCCCCCAATGTACAGTGCAGCCACATTTCCCCCAATGTACAGTGCAGCCTCCCCTAATGTACAGTGCAGACACTCCCCACCCCCCAATGTACAGTGCAGCCTCCCTAAATGTATAGTGCCGAAATACCCCAATGTACAGTGCACCCACACCCCCCCAATGTAAAGTACAGCCACATTCCTCCCCATGTAGAGTTGAGCCACATCCCTTCCAATATACAGTGCAGTCACATTCCCTAGTGTTGAGCGCACATCTTCCAAGATGCAGTGCCATGTTCACATTCTCCCAGTATGTACCGTTGAGCCACACCCTTCCACGTAATCAGTTGCAGACACATCCTTCCAATGTACAGTTCAGCCACATCCCTTCCAATATTATACAGTGCAGTCACATTCCCAATGTAGAGTTGAGCCACATCCCTTCCAATGTACAGTTCCAGCACAATCCCTTCCAGTACGTTGCTCATCCGTGGGAGCCATATTCCCCCACAATATATCCCCAATATACAGTACTTCCACATTCCCCCAATATACAGTGCAGCCACACACCCATCATACACTGCACAAATACCCCAATGTACAGTGCAGCCACATTCCCACACTTGTACAGTGCAGCCACACACCCCCATTGTACAGTTCAGCAATATCCCTTCCAATGTACAGTGCAGCCACATCCCCTACTGTACGGTGTAGCCACATTCCCCAAATGTACAGTGTAGCCATATACATTCTAATATACAGTGCAGCCACATTTCTTCCAAAGTACAGTGAAACCACATCCCCTAATGTACAGTGCAGATACATCCCCCCAATGTACAGTGCAGCCACATCCCCCAAGTGCAGCCACACCCCCCCAATGTACAGTGCAGCCACATTCCCCACAATGTACAGTGCAACCACATCCCCTAATGTACAGTGCAGATACATCCCCCCAATGTACAGTGCAGCCACATCCCCCCAAAGTACAGTGCTGCCACACTCCCCCACAATGTACAGTGCAGCCACATCCCCCCAATGTACAGTGCAGCCACACTCCCCCACAATGTACAGTGCAGCCACATCACCCCCATTTTACAGTGCAGCCACATCCCCCAATGTATAGTGCACCCACACACCCCCATTGTATAGTGCAGCCACATCCCCCCCCATTGTACATTCCAGCCACATACCCCAAATGTACAATACAGCCACATACCCCCCCCCCCCCATTGTACAATGCAGCCACATTCTCCCCAATGTACAGTGCACATAAACCCTCATTTCTTGCTATAGTCCTCCATACATATTACTTACCTCTCCCAGGCTACAGTCTGCAACAAAAGGGACATCATTTTTTCCATATTTTGTGTCCTATATTTTGGACTCTGCAGAGCAACGAGGAGAATAAAAGATCTGATTTTTTGACAATGTGACAGTAGAGGATATAGAAAATTGTCGCTAAAAAAGGCACATCCCGCGTAGAGCCATCAGCCCCATAAAAGGGATGACACGCAGTATTTTTCACAAGTCGGATTTCCTGCGGGTCACCAGGATTTTTTGTCTTGTGTTGTCAGGAAAAAAAAGCCCATTCTGAACTACTTAATATGTTAGTGAAAATTGGATGTCAAAAGCCAAACTCCCCCGCTGTGCCAGAAACGGGCGCGCGGAGCCTCAAGCTGCGATATTGAATGAAATTCTATCTCATAAATTCAGAGAGCCATTTAACCCGGGACGCGAGATTATCTATATATTTTAGTCTTAAGTCATTTCCCTCTTCCCGTATGAATACGTTATTCATCTTCTAACAATATGAAGGCTACATCCCATTCCCCTTTTTACTGCAGTTCTTGCAACTTGAAAAATAACCGCTTGATAATTATATTTTATGACGAAAATATCTCTCCCCTCCCGATGATAATATCGCCAAGATGTGCTCAGGTGGAGGATAGTAGGAATTTTTCAGAGGATCCAATATACGGCCCTGTGATGTAAATAGTCACAACTTCTTAGATAACTGGGTTACAAAAACCTTTTTTAGATTTTGGAAGAGCCCAAAAAAGTTTTTAGGGGAGAAATTTGCCAAATTCAGTAAAAAAAAAAATTGAGTTGGATGAACTGCAGAAACCAAAAGTACAAAGAAGGATGACATACGGACCACAAAGATGGAACAGTATATGGACTTTATAGAGAGGGGTCCCCTACTCACACCCCCTTTTTAGGAGCTAAGAAGCAATGTTCTGGTGTAGCCAGATTGTCCATGGGTTAAAGGAAATCTCCCATCAAAATCCATGACCACCGCGACTGTGGTAATCCTCTTATATTTGTGATCTATGGCCTCCTTCCTTCTAAAATCAACTTTCAATATTATATCGATTAGCCTAAGGGGCTCCCCTAGCCCCTCTGTGATTTGGCCACGTTGTTACACTGGGGCAGATTTACTTGCCCGGTCCATTCGCGATCCAGCGGCGCGTTCTGTGCGGTTCACTAAGGTAGTTCCTCCGACGTCCACCAGGTGGCGCTGCTGCGCTGAAGTTCCCCGAGGCCCGCCGGAATGCACTCAAGTTCACCTATTCCTGGTGAAGGTAAGTGCAAGTTCCGCAACACTTTTTTTAAAAAAATGCGGCTTTTTTCCGAATCCGTCGGGTTTTTGTTCGGCCACGCCCCCTGATTTCCGTTGCGTGCATGCTGGCGCCGATGCACCACAATCCGATCGCATGCAACACAATCCCGGGGCAATACAGGGAAAATCTGCGCAAATTGGAAACATGTCGGGAAAAATGCGAATCGTGCCCTTAGTAAATTACCCCCACTGTCTTACTCTCCCCCCCGCTCCCTCTCATTTACCCCCTTTCTCTCCCTGTTGTAATCTCACAAGGTAGAAGGGAAGAAGTGCTCTGCACAGTGTAACAGCTTCTGACGCTACATGTAGGGGCACTGGTAATGCCCCCAAGAGCCCTTCTGGTTCAAAAGTTGATTTTAGAATTTCAAAAGTTGATAAGGAAGGAGGCCATGGATAAGAAATATAAGATTACCATAGTCACAGTGCTTGGATCTACGAGTAAGGCTACTTTCACACTGCCGTATATTTGCCCAGTCGCAGCCGGAGTGTGCACATGGCAGCATGCTGGAGAGAAGGAGGGCTGAGCGCTGCTCACCGCTCCGCTCTCTGTAGCTATGCATGGCGTCCGGCCAAACGTACGGGGAAAGATGTATGTTCTATCTTTTACCCGAGTACAGTATGGTACCCGTACCACCACCGGGCGCAATAGCCGTCTATGGGAACATATATCCAGCTACAAACTTGCCGCCATGTAAAAGTCCACAAACATGCAGTGTGAAAGGGACCCAAGTGTCCCTGGTTTATCATGATGGATTGGATTTTCATTTTTCCTTTTTCTGTGTGTGATGGGACAACCCATTTTAATTAACCACTCTACCAACCCAATGAATAAAGGTGGAGTGTAATTTGGACCGCACAAGAAAATATGTAAAAACAATAAGCAACATTTGTGGTACAGAAGACCCTCTTTTTTTTCAAGATCCATGGGTACCCTCATTGATTATTTGCAGTAAGCATAGTATATAACTATTTGACCGGGGGGGTTCACCTTTCTATAGTTTACCTCAGGCAGCAAAGAGGCTAGGTTCACCCTTCTGTATTGTATTGATGGGTTGCAAACCCCTAGTTTCGGCATGATCATAGCTCCCAACTGTCCCGAATTCAGCTGGACAGTTCCGGGGGGTTTTTTTGAGCTGTCCCAGGTGGTTGGAAAAAATTTCCGATTTGTGCCGCATTTAAGTGGGGTTTTTGGTGCACGTGATCGGATTTTGGCAATGACTTGCATGCGACACAAATCGGGGGGCGTGACCGATGGACAACCCGACTGATTTGGACTGAGCGCTTGATTTACAATTCAAATTGTGACGCAAGACAATGCACTCACAAACACCAGGAAGAAGGAGGTGAACTCCGGGGGACCTCAGCGGGAAAGCGGCACATGCAGGATATCTGGCGGCCGATCGGGCGCATCTTGAAGAATTGCGCCGGACTTCATCCTCGTCGGAGAACGCACCTCGGGGATCGCGACAGGACCGGGTAAGTAAATCTGCCCCTTTATGTTGCTGCGTTGAGTTTTTGGGGTATTAAATGGGTCCATTGGGGAGTTGGCCACTGGAAGGGGGCATTATCCATTAAGGACCACATTATAATATTTTGGGGGTGGGGCAAGGAAAAGAGGAAGGGACTTTTTGACTTTTTAAAAGTTGTGAGGTATGCATGATATGCATGTGATAGCTTCTACATTTTTTACCTTTTACGCCCTTTAACAGGGACATAATTATAGACTCATGGGCAACTTGGCAAGAGTTTAGCTTTGGGTCCCCCAAAGAGCCAGGTTCATAGCGGGGTATAAAAAATTAGGTACACAGGCTTAAACATAGGGTTATCTTCTCAATAGCTATACATATCTGTATAAGGTCAGGGTCTATATAAGGGCAGCTTAGATACAGCGGCACAGCTCTATGTAATGTGGATGCCTATATAAGGGCAGCTTAGATACAGCAGCTCAGCTCTATGTAAGGTGGATGCCTATGCAACATCCCCCATCGGGGCCTAGCCCTTGAGGTGAGGCCTGGAGACAGCCGGGGCCCGCTGTACCGGAGTGGCTGGCGGTTGCGGCCTAAGCACGCTATTGTCACGGTGCTTGGTACGGGGGAACCGGAGGGCTGTCCTACAGCCTGGCAGGTCTCCAGCAGGGTGGTGTTGGCAAGAAATGATGAGGGAGCGGCTGCTATAGCGGATCTCCCTGGGGCAACCCCTTAATGTCCCGAGTGTGAGTCTCTGGGTGATGGACAGGGTGCCGGTGATGAAGGCAGCCGTATTAGCAGGGACCAGACGGAGACAGAAGTTGAAGAAAACAACTTACAGTTCTTTATTTGAACCGCAGGAACCGCAGCAAACGTGCCTTTAACAGGTAGGTAGGGTGCCGAGATGTGAGTTGGAGGGAGCCTCAGGAGATAGTTCACCAGCCTGGATGTAGAGGGCAGGCTGGGAGGCAGCTGTGTCCTGGTAGGAAGCTTCAGCTTGTCCTGCAGGGCTTCAGGTATCACCTTTAAAGGTAAGATGATACCCCTTTTCCTCACTACACTAACTCTAGTCTAATGCTCCACTCTTCAGAGGCAGGGGCTAGGCTCTTCCTGCTCTGGTATGGGCTAGACAGAGATTACTCACGCACTCACTGATTCTCCTAGGATTCCACACTAGAATAATCATGTAAGAAGATCTCCAGAACATTCCTGGCCAGAGGTTTTATTACCTCCCTTTGGTCAGGTGGTGGCTGCTCCTCCAATCACATCTCAGCTTACAGAGCACAGGATGTAACACATATCATTGGATAACAGCATCTTGCATTATACAAAATACTTAACCTCTGCCTTGCCAGGCAGGATTAACCACTGCAGTCTCCCCTGTGTGATGTGGTGACATGTTATGGGGCTTATTCGCAAGCACCCACTCGCCATTGCATCGGCGAGGGTGTTGCACCTATGTAATGGAAGCTTAGATACAGCAGCTCAGCTCTATGTAAGGTGGGTGCCTATGTAATGGAAGCTTAGATACAGCAGCTCAGCTCTATGTAAGGTGGGTGCCTTTATAATGGCAGCTTAGATACAGCAGTTCAGCTATATGTTTGGTGGAGACCTGTATGATAACAGCTTAGATACAGCGACTCGGCAGTCACAGATATCTAATTCAAAAACCAATAATGAAAGGAGAGGAGTAAATATCAAAGCCTCTACGACTCTTATGATAAGACAATACATTTTTTTTCTTATGCCATTAAATCATAAGGCAAATGTGAATGTGCCCTTTAAAAAATAAACACCCGTCCGCCGGCCATTACAATGCGCTTCCTCTGCTTTGCCCTCAGAAATAATATTTATCTCGGCTGTGGCGCTGTCATAATTCATCATCTATCCGGCTCCATGTGATATATGGACCTGTACCATAAATCAGACATTCAAAATCCTGTAGAGAACAAGCTGAGGAGCGTCGGGGAACATTTTATCTTCCGGATGTTCCACAAGGCATTAAAAATATTGATTTTTATTTGTCCTTGTCTCACTCTCCTCCGGCAGTGCGATTCTATGGAATATTCTAAGGATTTGTTTCCCGGATTGGCAAAAGGCTAATAAAACAGAGCCAGAATGGGACATGCATTGGCTGTTGGATGACATAGTCACAACAAGCCTTGTTGTGACCCAACTTCCAACTGACAAGCAAATAGGGTATGATTTAGTATTTTTGGAGTCCCAAGTAAAGTTGTGTCTGGGGCCTCCTAATGCAAACTGTAGTTCCAGGCATACCTGGATTAGTGTCCTGTGGACATCAGTTTGGGACCCCCCAGATTTGGGTTTCCATATGGGTCTTATGTGGGCTAAAATGGTGTTGCTTCCCCCTTTACTACTGGAGTTATGTGACAGATTGGGGCTCATTTACTAAGGGTCCGCGGACCGCAATTCTGTCGGGTTTCCGCTTTGCGCTGAATTGCCCCGGGATTTTGGCACATGCGATCGGATTTTGGTGCATCGGCACCGGCTTGCAGGTGACAGAAATCGGGGGGCGGGACGTCGGACAACCCGACGGATTCGGACAAACCGCGAAATTTAAAAAAGGAAATGTGTCGCAAGATTAAGCACTTACATGCACCGAGAAGAAGAAGGTGAACTCCGGCGGACCTCGGGGCAGAAGCGACGGATGCAGGAACTGGGACGCACAAGGTTAGTGAATCGCGGCAGACCTGAATCCTCGTCAGACAGCGCACCGCGGGATCACAACAGGACCGGGTAAGTAAATGTGCCCCATTGTGTTGTTCATCAATGAGATCATTTCAGTGCCAAATTCCCTCTTTGTCCTTGCCAGGATGAAATCTATTTCGGATTAGGATGTCAGGACAGTGTTTTCAGCTTCTTATAGCACAGCTAGAGAAGAGCAGACTCAACATGCGAGTTCATACTCAGGACCCAAACATATTAACGTTAGGCAGCCGAAAAGCCAATCCAGCATTTCGATGCCCCTAGCAACTAGCTATGGCTAACCACAGGAAACCCCAGCCCAATCAAAGCCATAACTAGTTGCTAGGAGCTTTAATTTGCTGGATTGGCTGTTTGATCTCCAGTCCGGTAATATACATTGAGTTCAGGTCGCATGGCCGAACCTGAACTCAAACGTCGGGTCCACTCATCTCTAACCTCAGCTTATTGGGTTTTCAGGATAGGAGGAAAACCTACAAGAACTGAACAGCTCACAACACTGTCACCAAGCCTGGATAGATCAGTGAGCTCTAGTGGGCATGCCCGTGCAACATACCCCACCGAAGCCTAATATTATGTTGGGGCAGATAGCAATCGATGATGAAGCAGCACTCCATGAATTTCAGTGACAATATTTTTACTCCACTATTGATTGCTATTATACCTGGTGGGTTTTGTTGCACCCTTTGTGATTGACTGCACCCTATCGCTAAAGATTATTATTATTATTATTATTATTATTATTTTAGAAGGAAGGAGGCCATAGATAACAAATATAAGAAGATTACTACAGTCACGTTAACTGGATCTATGAGTAAGTGTCCCTGGTTTATCATGATGGATATTGATGGTAGATTTCCTTTAAGGCCCCGCCCCTGAGGAACGGTGTCTAATTAGCTTTAAAGCTTCTCTTATCAGTCTGCCTGTCCATAGCTTTCTTCTTACATGACCCAAACAAAACCAGAGGATGATGACCACTAACATAGGCCCATGTTTGGCCCTTGAAACCTAGCTGCTTCCATGAGACAAGGAGGCGTCCCTCCATCTGAACTAAGAACCCCCAAAAAAGGTCCTCAATGAGCGTGCAGGGTTAGTCTTGTTAGTCCTGAGTTTGTTCTAACATAGCTGTGCTCTTAGCTTTCCACACTGAGCTCCTCCATGGCCTCTCCCTTTTGCTCTGAGTAAAAGCTGCAGCAGGAATAAGGGTAAATATAACAGTTGTGCAGTACCACTAGAAGGTCGATGTGAAGCCTCTCAACGCAGAGAACTAAGAAAACAGGAGTGTGAGGACTCACTCCTACAGTGCGGGCTGTACCCCTAGTTTATACAAAGCCAACTACGTTCAGATGTAAAGGGGGGGAATCTTTTAAAGAAGTTCAAATTCAAATGTAAAACCATATAAAAATATTAGAATTTTTAAAAAAGTATTTACAAAGTTATGAAAAAAAAACATCTCCAAAGTAAAATATTGATGGTGACAAGTGAAGGCTCCTGTCCCCGTTATTAGACGAACATATGGACTGCTGGGCTACTTCAATTCATATTTCCAGATGAGCATGAATATGCATGGGGTGGGCAGCTGGCGAGCCAAGAGGCAGATCTATCATGCTACGTCGTCTATATATCTTCTACTCCTAGTTTATCTGGTAATTGTTTGGGAAAGTTTTTCTGAAATTCCCAAAGTTTCCCAAATATATTTTACGTTACTTGTTCTCCGGAGAAGAAAGTGAACAGGGCCTTAGGGATGTGTTGGATCGGTCTCAGATGGCTGGGCCAGGCAAAGCTGTGTTACTAATTCCACTGGCCCACCAGGGCCACAGATTATGATTCCACTGAAAAAGAATGGACATGAACATTATGGATGGGCTTCTTGATCAGTGATGGACACAACATCACAAGTGCAAAGTGGGCACCTGCACAACATCTCCATAGATGAAGAAGCCAATGGCAATTTAAAGGGAATCTTTCAGGTCCAAAATACCTTCGAAAACCAATAGTAGCGCTGTGTAGGGCCCTTTAACAGGAGTAGATACTTAGCTCTGTGGTCAAAAACTGATAAAGCAATGCTGAAATAATCTATTTTTAATGGATATGCAAATCAATTCTGCAAGTGCAATGGGGGCAGGCCTCATTTCCCATCAGACAACTGCAAGTTATCTTGCTTTTCCATGGAATCAATAGGAATTAATCCCATTTCATCACTTGCATGCGTCACAGCTCTCTGTAGAAGTATCCAGCTAAATTGCCCCGCCTCCAGTGCACTTGCTGGTTAATTTGCATATTCATAAAAAAAAATTTTTTTCTGTTTTGCTTTGTTAGTTTTTGGCCACAAAGTTATGTGTCTGCTCCTATTAAAGGTCACTACATAACACTATTATTGGCTTGGTTGATCATATTATACCCAACAGACTCACTCTAAATCTAGTTTCCTTGTATTTGATTACAAGTAAGGAAATCATCTTGGAGGCCATAAATGTATCTATTGTTCATCCCCAAAAACCATCTTCCTCCTTTATCCATCTTTGATGTGGACCAAATATGTATTTTAATAAAAGTGAACACTAGCATAACACTAGGCCACCAGGGGATAGAAGCCTATCAAGCCAAGGTAGAAGACAAGGTTTCACGCTAGACTTGCTGGATTTAAGACATTTTTAAATTATAATTATACTATTATGCAGTGGATTCATTTCCTTGGAATTGATCATTTAACCCCATATGGGGATCTGGACTTGGGAAACAGGGAAACCACCAGGTTGCTACCTCTTGGACAGGTGTCCATTCAGTTACAGCACATATAGGCATGGAGTAAATGACAATGGGGCACATTTACTAAGGGTACGTCGGAAGCATTTCCGTCGGGTTTCCCGAATTTTTAATGTTTTGCCCTTAATTGCTCTGGCTTTTTGGCGCACGAGATCAGATTGTAGCGCATCGGCGACAGCTTTCATGTGACACAAATCAGCGGGGCGTGGCCGTCAGACAACCCGACTGATTCGGACAAACCGCGAAATTTAAAAATGAAATTGTGTTGCAAGATCAGCACTCACATGCACTGGGAAGAAGATGGTGAACTCCGGCGGACCTCAGTGGGGTAAGCGACACATGCAGGAAACTGGACGCACAATCTTAGTGAATCGCGGCAGTTCCGAATCCTCGTTGGACATTCCGGATTGGCGGCGTCAATGGGATGGGTAAGTAAATGTGCCCCAGTGTGTCCAGCTAAGGGGACAAGCAAAGATGTAATTTAAAAAGTCCATTATGGGGGCAGGTAGAAAATGTTGACACTATATACAGCCATAAGGGGAGCTGAGCCTCTTGCCTCAGGCAGCACCACCTGCATCAAAATGGGGGGAAGGGGCATCAGGGGTGCAGTTGTCTACAACAAAGCAGGACCTGACTTTTAAAAATAGTGTCTCTTCACACCTGATGTAAGCTTGTGTGAGAAACACTGCCACTTCCTAAAAAAACCTGATACATTAGTAAGAGATAGTGCAAAGGGGGAGCTCTTCTACATCTCACCTCAGTCAGAAGATAGTTTAGGTTCACCCCTGACTATATACAGGCAGTCCCCTACTTAAGGACACCCGACTTACAGACAACCCATAGTTACAGACAGACCCCTCTGACCTCTGGTGAAGCTTTCTGAATGCTTTACTATAGTCCTAGACTGCAATAATCAGCTGTAATTGTCTATAATGAAGCTTTATTGATAATACTTGGTCCCAAATGTCACTGGGGCAAAAAATTTTTTGTCTGGATCTACAATTATAAAATATACAGTTTGACTTGCATACGAATTCAACTTAAGAACAAACCTCCGGACCCTATCTTGTATGTAACCCGGGGACTGCCTGTACCATGATATACCAGCTTAAAATACTCAATTGTTAAAACACTAAAGAACCAGAAACCTATAGCTCAGGCACCTCCCCTTAACAAAATCTCCCTTGATTGCTTGATTGGGTTGCAAACCATGCACATGCTCAGTAAGGCGATAGGATGTGGCACCTACTGAGCAGTGCTGACGACATAATCGAGCTGGCTGTGGGCAGGGTAAGGTGGCACCAGCACCCGCAATCACCTGTGTGCATTATGTATGTTATTGAGAGTATAATGAAAAATTGGGTACGATAAAGAGGCAAAATAATGAAGAATTTTCAAACCATCATGTAATTCACTGATAATTGCCATTAGGACACTAGAATACCATTTTTTTGTGTGTCAAATTTTGGGCATTTTACCAAATATTACTATCTTCATAATTATCACCACTGACCGCGAAGACACTTTCTGTGTAGTTTAACCGACCCCAAAAAAAAAAAAAGTAAGCTGTATGAGTGCTGGTAATGACAGTAAGATTTATGAGAATCCAATATTCGCAGTCATCGCAGTTTAGGAATATCGAGCTGCAGATTTGCATCAATACATTTTCCGTTCAGGTCTAGGAATATGCCGATCCAAGGTCAGCGAGATGTCGGGGAAGGAGGATACAATGTAGCGAGCGGGAAGGTCACATAGAACTTTCTCATCTCTATAAAACATAGTAAAGTGGTGTCACGTGATCACAGTAGCCAATCACCTCCTGTCACTACAATGTTCTTGTAATATTTGATGTCATGTGATGTGTGAATGCATTGACGCCATTTGGAATTTTGAGCGCATGTAAATTAATAGAACTTTGTGTAAATGTCCATATTGAATATATTTGGTCCAAAAATTTTAAATCTCCAATGAAGGGACACTTTATTAGAGGCCTCCATTCTTCTAAACTTTGGTCCCCATTAGCCTTGGCATAACCCAATCTCATTCAACTGGCCCAGGGTGCGCCAAGAAAGCGTTCCTTGCCATTCCTCCACCCTCACCGGCCTCAACAGCTGACACTAGCAGGAAGTTTTGCACTAAATTATGACCGGCCATCAACACAGTGGGGGTCATTTACTAAGGGCCCGATTCGCGTTTTCCCGACATGTTACCCGAATATTTCCGATTTGCGACGATTTTGGCGCACGCGATCGGATTGTGGCGCACCAGCGCTGGTATGCACGTGACGGAAATCGGGGGGCATGGCCGAACGAAAACCCGACGGATTCGGAAAAACCGCTGCATTTAAAACATAAAATCTGTCGCGGAGCTTGCACTTACCTTCACTCAGCCCGAGCCGGTGAACTCCAGTGCGTTCCGATGCTTTTCAGCGCAGCAGCGCCACCTGGTGGACTGCGGAGGAACTACCTTAATAAATCCTGGCCGGACACGAATCCAGCGCAGAGAACGCGCCGCTGGATCGCGAATGGACCGGGTAAGTAAATCTGCCCTAGTGATCCCAAGAGCGTCATCTGAGAAACCTCATCAGCTTGCACCCTTTTACCATACATCCTAACCATCCCAGAATGAGATCACTACAAATTCATCTGTGTCCTTGAAGTTGAATGCAAAAGTGAAGAAGGGAGCCATGGATAGCAGCAGCAGACAAGAGAAGAGGAAAAACTTGGAAAGATGAGTATCAGGGGCTATATAGCGGGGATTAGTATGCTGTATGTCCCTCAAAGAGGAAACATGGCCCCTGTAGCTAAGTAGTCCTGATACTGGGGGTACTTGGTCCAAGCCGGTAAGAAGACACTGGTGTAAAGCAACAGGTAGAGAATGGACACTGACAGGCACAGCTCAGGGTGCACAGCTATGGTTCAAAGACAAATTAAGCCAGGGTCACGGAGGATTGGCCATGGACACTTTCACTGAGGAAGTGTCCCCATAGACATGTGCCTACTGAGCCTAATCTTGCCATATATACATACATAAAGTTAGGGATATGTGGTTATTGGTAGAAATTTGTGGAAACGAAACAGTTCACTCCGCAGTGATATTATATTGTGTAGGGCATTTAATAGAAGCATCCAATGGTGATAGCCTCATCTCAAAACATGGATTGAAACAAAAGCCAACACCAGTCCCAATAACTTGTGAAGTACTCTCCGAATCACTTTTGACTACCAGTGTGCGCCATAGTGACAAATCACCCCATCATCCCAGTCCCAATAACTTGTAATGTGGTCTTAAGCATCAATTACAGCTTGACAATGAGGTCTGAGGATGTTTCCAAGTCACTAACTGTATGCAGAAGCAGCATCCGTGTCTTCTAGAAGATTGACCCTCAAGTCCCTCAAGACCCTCAAGTTATGAGCTTCTACAGGGTGACTCAGCTGATCGCATAGGTTTTTAATGGGATTCGGGTCTGAAGAAAGTGCAGGAAACTCCATTTGAGGTTCCCCATTTTCCAGCAGCTGTTGCCTAATGATGTGACTTTGATAAACTGGAGCATCGTCATCAATGAAGATGACCTATGGCCTGTGTTGTTCATGCAGAGACACGACGAGTGGATTCATGATGCTATACGAGTAGTATGGGTTGTCATTGGACCTTTCACAAAGTGCAGGGCAGTTCTGTATTGACCAGACACCTGCCCACCCTGTAACACCACCACCAAAGGCTCATCTGGTGAAAGCAGTGCTCTCCTTGATGTCTCCAACATCAGTGGTGACCCTCATCTGCTCAGCATTGATTGACTTTCATTAGTGAACAGCCCTGAGGCCACTGGTCCCTTGGATAGAGTAGAGGCTCCCTGGTCCATGTAAGACAATGAAACGTGTGCCAGGTGGTGTGGTCTCGTACCTTGCAGATCATCTTCCAAGGAGACCACATTTGGAATGGTCTCACATGACACTTGGGTAACTTACTTTCCTTAAATGTGACTGGAGTTATCTGGCATTCATCATCCGATGTGCAAGGCATTGTTCACTATAAAGCATTATCAGTGTGGGATGTGACCAAATGCCATCCACTTCTCTGTCTTTCTGTGACCCTTCAAGTTCCTCTGTAGCTCTGTTACAACCTGCTTATGACACTATATGACTCACTAAGCTCAGTGACCACTTCTTGTTGATCAATTGTTACTTGTCGTCTTGGTGTGATGATGTCAGTTCTGTGTCAGAACAGCATGATGAGGAGGACTGTTTAAATTCCAATTCTAATTGAATCAGGACATTTACTAGGTGATGCATGGATCAAACATTTAGTTAGTAAGCAGCTCCTAGTGCCGAAATTTTGGGTGACAGGTCCTCTTTAAGGCCCCCCCCCCCCCAGGTGTGACCTCACCTTTAAGGTTTACCACATTATAGCAGCTTATGTTATACTGAATGTTCTGTATTTCCAGCGGTAATCTCAGCTCTGCTACATCTGTAAGTCGCTTCTCCGCATCTATTTTCTATTATGTTAACTGGATTACGTTCCGGCGTTAAAGACACAAAGAAATTCCCCCAAAACTTAATTAGAATTTCTTTCCTTCGTGAGCAGTGAATGGCGCGACGCTCGGATCAATCTCCACAGAAGTCCCTGACATTGTCTCCCCGTCACATAGTCAGCAATCAATTAGTGAATTGATCAATGCGCCATGATATATGCCAGGTAATTACCGCCCAAAGTGGTCAAAGATATTGTGCGGCGCCGCCGTCACCAGCCATAAAGGAAAAATACCGCAGCCCATCGTTAAAGGGACTAATTATATCCGATGGCAGAGATCTGCTCTGACGTTATACTGTCACTAGCCGGAACAATAAGAGGACGGGATCGGATATACTACATAGTCATCATAGTTGCGGGTCACATCCATCATAGGAGCAGAACAGCAAAATATACAGCAGGACCTCATCTGTCCCATGACACACAGTGCTCAACCTCACTGACTGTACTGACCCTACTGACTAACCCAACCCCACTGACTATCGCGACCCCACTGACTATCCCGACTTCACTGACTATCTTGACCCCGCTGACTATCCCGACCCCACTGACTATACTGATCCTACTGACTACATGGCCCTAAAGATCATCCTAACCTCACTGACTATACGAATCCTACTGACCATCCTGACCTTATTGACTATACCAACCCTACTGACTATAACGACCCTACTGCCTATCCCGGCCCCACTGACTATCCCAACCCCACTGACTATAAGACCCTAAAGACTATCATGACCCCACTGACTATATGGATCCTCCTGACCATCCTGACCCCACCGACTATGCCATCCCTACTGACTGTCTTGAGCTCATTGACAATAGCAATCATACTGACTATCCCAAGCCCCACTAACTAACCTGACCCTACTGACAATCCCGACCCCTGACTATCCCAACCCTTCTGACTATAAAACCCTAAAGACTACTCTAACGTTACTGACTGTACTGACAATCCTGAACTCACTGACTATCCTGACCTTACTGACTATCCCGACCCCTCTGACTATCCCAGCCCAACTGACTATAAGACCCTAAAGACTGTCCTAACCTTACTGACTATACTGACCCCACAGACTATCCCGATCCTACTGAGTACCCCTATACTACAGACTATCCTGACACCAATGATTATCCACCACACCGGCTATCCGGACCCTGCTCACTTTCCTGACCCCAGTGACTACACCAGCCATACTGACTATATGGTCCCCACTGACTATCCCGAACCCATCAGTACAATGATCCCTGTGACCACACCAACCTTACTGACTATAAGACTGACTATACCCAGCTTATCTACCATACATAGAGCTTAGATGCTGTATCTAAGCTGCTATTATAAAGGTATCTACCATACAAAGAGCTGAGATGCTGTATCTAAGCTAAGCTATCATATGTAATAAGTAATCCATATTATAACGTACAGGGGGCTGTATTGAAGCTGCCATTATAGAGGTATCCACTACACATGAGCCACTGTAACGAAGCCGTCCTGTTAGAAAACTTGTCCAAACTCGGTGCTCAGTTGGGTTTTCACTAAAGTTCCCCTTTAAGAGTCGTAGAAACGTAACATTAGGAGACATTGCAGACATGCGGGATAATTATCAGGTATATTTCCGGCACCAATTATAACATATAGATAGACTATTCCCCATAATGATACCGCTCTATCTGCTGGTATCTAGTAATTTACTGCTGCGTTTCGTGTTTTTTGCGGGGGGCATCTTTAGGTGGCGCACGTGTAATGGCCGTGCCCCCTCCGCCATCCTAATTACAACAAATTAAAAAATACAGCAAATTACTAGAGCGAAGGAGCGGAGGGAAGAACTCCGACAGCTGCAGCATAATGCTCACAATGCGTCAGTCCTCGCTCTTCCCCGTCGCGAGCGAATGTGTGCAAGTGCAAAAGTGTACGTTCCAGATGATATTTCATAGCCGAAGGAATCGCAGAAATTCCAGCTGTGAGGATGTAATTAGCGCTTCTTGTAAAAAAGAAGATCTGGGAGCCTCAGCTCAGGCTTTTTTCTTTGTTTTTTCTTCCTCTTTTTTTTTTTTTCTTTTTTCTTTTATTGCTGGAGAATAAACGTTTCCAACAGAAACACAAAGCTGCATTATTCCTGCCGATCCGCCGTGATCCTCGAGGATTACTGTATAACTACACTGCCATCTAGTGGTGTACGGTGGAATAACAACATGTTTAAAGGGACCACGAAATGACACGTTTCTTACCAAACTTTCTCGTTCTGAACTTCTCCCGCTGGACCCAGGGCTGATGACAGACAGGGTTATAATTACAAATAATATCAGTATTACATGACTACTGACAATAGATGATATTATAGCTTACAGTTGTGCTCAAAAGTTTACATACCCCGGCAGAATTTTGGTTTTCTTGGGCTTTTTTCAGAAAATATGAATGATAACACAAAAACTTTTTTCCACTAATGGTTACTTGATAGGTAAACCCATTTATTGTCAAACTACTGTGTTTCCTCTTTTTAAATCATAATGACAACCAAAAGCATCCAAATGACCCTAATTCACATACCCCAGCTCTTAAAGGTGACCTGTCACCACATTTTTCACATATACAGCTAGTGACAGGTTCTCTAGTTTCCTATTAAGTAACTGACAGCTTTCTCATAGCTAAAATTTGATTCCCTCACAACCTCATAAAATCAACTTTATAATCTTGCCCGCCATACAGTACGTTTGGATCTAGCAGGAACTAGATCGGGATAAATCCAGCAGCTCCTCCGCATGCCTTCTCAGCATTCAGCAAATAATGTCACGTACCCCTTAGCGGAACCAATGCATAAAAAGTCATCTAAGTAATGTATGACTGACTTCGAACCCGACACCTCCCGGATGACCCACTCCAAAAAGGTGCTAAATGCCTTGAAATATGCACAAGAAATGGAGCAGTTCATGGGGAGGCACCCGTCAACCTAAAACTGATCCTAAAAGCAACATCCCAATAAATGCATAGGCCCCGGATGTACTGGCAACAGTCGGATGGCGGATTCAATGTCTGCCTTTACCATAAGCGCAACCTTGACCTGCCTCCCGCACTAGAGACACCGCTGCGTCAAATGAAGTGTACGACACAGATGTCAGAGAGGCATTAATATTATCATTCACCGATGCTCCCTTTTGGTAGGACAAAGCCTAAACTTGCCCTCTTCCATCTTTGGCACCAATCCCAGGGGAGACACACTCAGGTCCGCAACTGGCGGTGAGGTGAAGGGGCAACGCCACCACCCTACATAACTTTTCCCTAACTACCCCCAGAAACTCAGCCACCATTAAATTTCCCACAAAACAAGCCCCCATCCTCTCTCTAAAAGGAATGCGAAACCACACCTTAAGACAATCCATCAAAAGACAGGTCTTCTCTTCATTTGGATACTTCTCCAGCCACGGCATCATGGCATCAAGACGCACTGGCGTTCTCCCCTTTCTGAGAACTGTCACCGACCCGCTGCTGCTGACTTCTCCCTCGCTTAAAGTACCTGGACCAGGGATTATTAGCCCCTCCACATCCAGAGCACTCGTGTCTGAATGCACAAGATGCCCCCCAGGTGCAGGAGCTTTCATTGTATACTGCCAACACACTCCCCTCTTGACACCGCCCGACGGGCCCCCAGATTTTTCCCCATCGGGCCCCAACTGAAAGGATGATCGCGCCACTCGCACCCCGCCAAAATACTAACCCCAACAGGGTACCCTGGACGCTGTCATCAACCTCATCCGCAAGTCTATGTTTTTTTGTCCCATTCCAAAGAAGGTTTCACGGCCATCCATTGACAAAACTGCTCGTCATACCGCAGCCATGCCGCTCCCCATGTTTTATAAGCCTCCCATACTGTGTCGAAATAACACCACAGCCCAGAGCAGCACTCAGAGTGTTTTTCCCCAACCACACTGCCCAGCACTGCGAATGCATTCAGCCAATTACCAAATGTTCGCAGGATCAACCCAAAACGCCTGCATTCCTCATCCTCCTCCTTCCTATGCTCCTTCATAGGCAAGAAAAGGGCGCAAATCACAGTGTAACAAAAGGAAAATGTGATAAATGACCCCACTTGTCCAGCAGCCACCCAGCAGCCCCCTTATTAATAATGAGTTCAGCAGCCCCAATATTAATAATGAGTTCAGCAGCCCCAATATTAATAATGAGTTCAGCACTCCCAACATTAATAATGAGTTCAGCAGCCCCCACATTAATAATGAGTTCAGCAGCTCCCCCTATTAATAATGAGTTCAGCAGCCCCCTTATTAATAATGAGTTCAGCAGCCCCCCTTATTAATAATGAGTTCAGCAGCTTCCCCTATTAATAATGAATTCAGCAGCCCCCTTATTAATAATGAGTTCAGCAGCCCCCTTATTAAAAGAAAAATGTGATAAATTACCCCACTGAGTCCAGCTGCCACCTCTTAATAGTGAATTCAGCAGCCCCCTTATTAATGATGAGTTCAGCAGCCCCCACATTAATGAGTTCAGCAGCCCCATTATTAATAATTAGTTCAGCAGCCCCCACATTAATAATGAGTTCAGCAGCCCCATTATTAATAGTGAATTCAGCAGCCCCCATATTAATAATGAGTTCAGCAGTCCCCATATTAATAATGAGTTCAGCAGCCCTCTTATAAAAAGTTAATTAATCAGCCCCCTTATTAATAATGAGTTCAGCAGGCTTTTTATTAATAGTGAATTCAGCAGCCCCCTTATTAATAATGAGTTCAGCAGCACCCTTATTAATAATGAGTTAAGCAACCCCCCTCGCTTATGACTAACAGCAAGTTTGCAGACATCTATCTCTGCAGCTCTCAAGATCAATTGTATGTGTGTCTTACAGACATACATACAATTGATTTTCTTCATACTTCGTGTACCAGCGATGTGCCAACTGGCAGATGCTCCTCCCTTCAGCTCCATGCCGGGTTGCAAGCCTTGTGAGCACTATCTTTATGCCCCCATGGTCATGTGCTTCACAGTTCTAAATTGTAATGTCTCTGCTGGCTTTGCGGGGGTGTAGGGCCAAAATTGCTGGTGGCACCCTGCATGCAGCAATACAGGAGTAACTTGGGAGGTTGTCATCCATCTTTCCCAGTAACAGTTATTAAATGGAAAAAAGTCTCTGGCGGGCACAGCCCCAACGATACCGCACCGCCGACAGTCCAACCTTGCCCCCTACTACTTCCGGGCAGGGGTGATCACTGGCAGACTTTCCGCGGTCTCATCAATAATATCAAAGAGGATCCATCCTAAAACATAGAGAAGATGACGGCACTCACACGACCGTCCAAAACAGGAAAAGCGTCCTTTAATTGGGTTGGGAAGCATCAGTTGGGGTGAACAGACAGGTTCCCCGGCAACGGGCCTTTCACGCAACTGTGGCGCTTTTCAAGCCGTCTTATCTAACAGACTTTTATATCCAAAACTTAAGACGATTGGATCCTAAAAAGCTGAGAATTGCCGAATCGGCAAAACCGAGTGACTGATCCTAAATTAAAGGCAATCTTCTTTTTTAGGACAGAATATACAGACTCCGCCATATGTACTTTCCCTGTGTATAAAGCATGACCGGACGATAGAATAATAATTATGGTATGGCAGCGCGCTCCTGCTGACACGTAGCATTTCCCCGGGATGTGTCACTGATTGGCGGGTGATGCGTTTCATGGACATCAGCAGAAAATTTACACATCTGTAGTCAGGAATACGATGGCAGCAGTAATTGTTGTCTGGTGACACTGATTCATCACAAACAGCAGAGGGTCATGTGACACATGTCTGGTGACATGTAATGACCCTGCACGTGCTGGGTGCCCATGTGATGGAAGAAGAGCAGTGGTGCATAGGAACTTAATCCTTTAAAAGGGTTTTCATAACTTGTGTTGTGGGAAAATCCCTTTAACGCCGTGTCACGTATCTATACGTCACCTGTCGGCCATGAGTGTTTGGAGAAAGCTCATGGGCTGGGCCCTCTCCATACAGGAGTGTTTGCTGCATATCGCAAATGTTAACCCCACGATCACCACCGGGAGTGTTTGCTGCATATCGCAAATGTTAACCCCACGATCACCACCGGCAAAGCTGCTGCGGCAGTATCTTAGTTTTGATCGTCACTCCACGTAACGTCATCAAGAAGTAACGATCTGTTGCTATGACATCCTCGGGTCTCTGTAAGACCCGAGGCTGTGTAGCATCTGATCATTCGTTACAATGTGCCAGTGGCATGATCCGTAAAACCTCATGCGCTGCCATACTGCAGTATGGCAGTATGTTGTAGGATCACTCAGACCTAGGGTTAAAGTACCCTAGGGCAGTGATGGCGAACCTTTTAGAGACCGAGTGCCCAAACTGCAACCCAAAACCTAATTACTTATCGCAAAGTGCCAGTACGGCAATTTAACCAGAAAACTGACGGTTTAGTTTAGAATCAATTTACACAGGACTGCCTGAGCTCGGATTCCAGCAGTCCTCGCTGCTGTGATCGTAGTGACAGAGCAGGAAGTGTCAGCACCCTGCTGTGTCATGGCTGCTAGCAGTATCGGAGCGCCGCTCCGATACTGCTAGCAGCCATGACAACCAGGTGTGGACAGTGGTTGTCCGCACCTGGCAGTGGTTAGGAGGATGGAGCGCGTGCCAGCAGTGAGGGCTCTGCGTGCCCTCTCTGGCACGCGTGCCATAGGTTCGCCATCGCTGCCCTAGGGAGTGTGAATCCAAAAAAAATGTAAAAATAAATGTAAAAATATTTAAAAATTCACATTAAATCCCCCTTTCCCTAGAACTGATATAAATATACTGTAAAAATCATAAACATTTTAGGTATCACCTCTTCCCAAAATGTACACTCGCCACCCCGCCAAAATACTAACCCCAACAGGGACCATGGACGCTGTCCATCAACTCATACGCAAGTCTATTTTTTTGTCCCATTCCAAAGAATGTTTCACGGCCATCCATTGACCCAAAACTGCTCGACATACCGATCCATGGGCCGCTCCCCCCCTGTTTTAATAAGCTCCCATACTGTGTCTGAAATAACACCACAGCCCAGCGCAGCACTCAGGGTGTTTTTTCCACACAACACTCCATCCCACTGCGAATGCATTCAGCAAGTTACCACAATGTTCGCAGGATCACCCAACAAGCCTGCATTTCCTCATCCTCCTCCTTCCTATGCTCCTTCATAGGCCGCAAGAAAGGGGCGCAAAATCACAGTGTAAACAAAAGGAAATTGATAATGACCCCACTTGTCCAGCACACCCAGGCACCCCCTTTATATAACCTGGTTTCAAGCAGCCCAATATTTAATAATGAGTTCCAGCAGCCCCAATATTAATAAGGATCAGAGCACTGCCCAACATTATAATGAGTTCAGCAGCCCCATGTGCTTATCAATGAGTTTGCTCAAGCAGCCCCCCTAATTAATAATGATTTTCAGCAGCCCCCTTATTAATAATGAGTTGCACGCAGCCCCCCCTTATTAATAATGAGTTCAGACAGCTTCCCCTTAAATATCAGAGCCCTATAATGAGTTGCAGCATCGCGCCTTATTAATAGATGGTTGAGATTAGCACACCATGTATTACAAGAATAATTGCAAGTTACCCCACTGAGTCGCAGCCTGCCAGCTCTTATAGGGAAATTCCAGCAGCACCACCTAATTATGATGTGAGTTTTTTCCACAGCACCCACCACATTAATGAAGTCACAGCAGCCCCATTCATTATAATTAGTTTTCAGCAGCCCCCCACAGTTAATATGGAGTTTCAGTAGCCCCATTATTAATAGTGATTCAGCAGAACCCCATATAATCAATTGAGTTCAGCAGTCCCACATATTAATAATGAGTGCCAGAGCCCTCTTAATAAAAATGTTAAATTAAATCAGCGCCGCCTCGCCTATTAATAATGAGTTCAGCAGGTTTTATTAAGAGTGAATCAGCAGAGCCCCTTAGTAATAATGAGCAGTTCAGCAGCACCCTTATTAATAATTGAGTTAAGAACACCCCCTCGTTATGAAACTAACGTCAAGTTTGCAGACATCTATACTCTGCGCTCTCAGATCAATTGTATAGTGTGTCTTACAGCACATAAAAACAAAACCTCCACAGATGATATTCATGATTTTTCGAATTTCATACTTCGTGGAGTGACCAGCGATTGTGACCAACTGGCAGATGCTCCTCCCTCAGCCTCCATGCCGGTTGCAGCCGTGTGAGCACTATCTTTATCCCCCCACATGGTCATGTGCTTCACAGTTACTAATTGTAATTGTCTCTGCTGGCTTTGGGGTGGCTGCTACGGGCCAAATTGACTGGCGTTGGACACCCTGCATGCAGCATTCATACAGGAGTAAACTTGGGAGCGGAGTTTTCATCCATCCTTTTTCCACAGTAACGTTATTAAATGGAAAATAGTGCTCTCGCGGTGCGGGACAGCCCCAACGATACCGCCGACAGCCCAACGGTGCCCGACTTCCAGGTCAGTGGTGTGGATCCAGCGCAGGTACGTTTCCAGCGTTGTTGCTAATTCAATATATAAAAGAGGATATCCATACATAACCATCAGAGAAAGATGAGGGCACCACCCGGTTTCCAACAGCAGGAAGACCGCTGCCTTTATTGGTGGGGGGAAGCATGCATGGCGTGGTAAAGACACGATTGGCTACGGTCCCGGCACAGGCGTTTTCGTTCATCAGCTGTCGTTCTCAGCCGATCTTTTGATAACCGACTTGTATATCCAAAACTATTAGAACGATTGGATCCTAAAAAGCTGAGAATTGTCCGATATCGGCAAAACCGAGTATGATGATCCCTAAATTAAAGGCAACGTATCTTTTTTAGAAGAATATACGCTCCAGCAGTGATACTTTCCTCCCCCTTTGTGACTAAAAGACATCGACCTCGACGCGAAGAATAATGAAGTTGATGGAGCGCGGCTCTTGCCGACACACGTACGACAATTTTTCCCCCGGATGTGTTCCATGATTTGGCGGGTGATGCCGTTCATGGACCATCAGCAGAAAATTTTACAATCTTAGTCAGGGAATACCGACGGCATTTAGCAGTAATTGTTGTGTCTGGTGACATAGATTCATCACTAACCCTCCGCAACTCTATATTAACGAGGAACAGCGCGGCCGCGCCCGTTATCAACCTCGCAGAGAGAAGGAGGGCGCCAGGTATATGAAGGGTTAAGGGGCTGAGCCCAATAGCAAAAGCTAGAAATCAAGAAGACAGACAGACCGACCTAGGAATTCTTAGCCCACGAATGTTATACCTCCCCAGTCTTCCCCATGTGCCTCTAGTTTACCATCTTTTATCATTATACCACACGGCATACGTAAGTGCTGATATTCTGGCGCGGTGGACACAGAGCAGCCGTGACACAAAATTGGCGCAGACACTTTATAAATACATGTACAAGCAGTTTTCAGGTTCCTTCCAGTGCAAAGTCTGACAGAAAACTGGCGAAAACACTTTAATAAATGTGGCCCATAGATTCTGCCCCACAGTAGCCAGTTGTTACAGTGCTTGCCCCCAGTAGTCACAGTGATGTCTCCATTTGCCACTGCTTATGCAACAATATGACTTCACGCGTAGCCAGCAGTCCCCACAGTGATGTCGCCAGTAGCCGCAGCCCACAGTGATGCGGCCAGTAGCAGCACAGTCCCCACGTGTGTGTCCACAGTAGCCAGCAGCCCCAGTTGATTGCTACCACAGTAGCCAAGCAGCCACA
Organism: Engystomops pustulosus; assembly: GCA_019512145.1. NCBI lineage: Eukaryota > Metazoa > Chordata > Amphibia > Anura > Leptodactylidae > Engystomops > Engystomops pustulosus. The sequence continues at coordinate 119,605 of WNYA01000415.1, forward strand.
GTGATGTCCACGTACCCTCAGCCACAGTGATGTCCACAGTAGCCAGCAGCCACAGTGATGTCCACAGTAGCCCAGGCCAGCCACAGGTATGTCCACATAGCCAGCAGCCACAGGATGTCACAGTAGCCAGCAGCCACAGTGATGTGTCCACAGTAGCACGCAGCCACAGTGATGTCCACAGTAGCCCAGCAGCCACAGTGTGTCCACGTAGCAGCACCACGAGTGCGTCCACAGTAGCCAGCAGCCACAGTGATGTCACAGTAGCCAGCAGCCACATGATGCACAGTGGTCACAGCACTGTCCACAGTGCCAGCAGCCACAGTGAATGTCCACAGTAGCCAGCAGCCACCAGTGATGTCCACAGTAGCCAGCAGCCACAGTGATGTCGCACAGTAGCCTAGCACGCCACAGACAGTGAGTCCACCACTTGCTACGTCCATGTATTTCCAGACAAGCAGTCACATGATGTGCCAGTACTCAGTCAGTCAGTGATGTCACAGTAGCCGCAGTCACAGTGATGTCCCGAGTAGCCAGCAGTCACCGTGATGTCCCCAGCACAGAAATGTGGACCAGTATCCAATTGTATAAAAAAAAGAAAAGTCACTGTTCTCTCGTGATCCCAGAGGCTCATATGGACAACTTTGACCAAGCAGAGGGGTCATGTGACCACATGTTGGTGACATGTATGACCCTGCACGTGCTGGTGCCCTGGTATGGAAGAAGAGGAGTGGTGCATAGGAACCTTAATCCTCTATTAAAAGGGTTTTCATAATTGTGTTGTGGGAAAATCCCTTAATGCCGTGTCATGTATCATACGTCACTGTCGGCCATGAGTGTTTGAAGAAAGCTTATGGGCTGGGCCCTCTCCATCTACAGGATGAGTGTTGCCTGCATATCGCAAATGTTAACCCCACGATCACCACCGGCAAGCTGTCTGCGGCAGTATCTTAGTTTTGACGTCACTCCAGTAACGCAGCAAGGAGCACTACTCATAAGTGTTTTTATTTCACTCTCTAAGTTAGCCCTTCCCGCCATCCGCGCCCCTTCCACATGCGACAATGTTCCTTCTCTGCCTCCCGCCTTGCTTTCCTCTTTTTTGCGACCTTAGTAACGATCTGTTGCTATGACATCCTCGGGAGTCTCTGTAAGACCCGAGGAGTGGACATGTGTAGCATCTGAATCATTCGTGACAATGTGCCAGTGGCGGCTGATCCGTAAAAACCCACTGCACTTGCCATACTGCGTATGGCGATAGGTTGTCGGATTTCACCTCAGACTAGGGGTAAGTACCCCTAGGCCGTGCTGGCGCACCTTTTACCGAGATCCCGCGTGCCCAAAATGACCCCAAAACCCTACATTACTTATCGCCCTCCCAATGCCAGTACGGACAATTTAACCAGACAACTGAACGGTTTATTTAGTAGAACTCAATTTACACAGAAGTCCTTTCCCCCGATGCCCCTCCGCGCCTTCCAGCTATTCCCGTCTACCCCTGACACCGCCACTTTTACACCCTTTTCCACCTCCCCGCGTGTAACTTAACGCCGTTCTGCCCGGTCCCATCCGTCCTCCCCCGGTCGCCTGCCCCCACGGTCCTTGCGCCCCCCCCACTCCCCCCTCCCCCGCTCCGTGCCCCTCAAGTTCGTAGCAGTTACACACACTCGACACACTGCTCCGTTTTCTTTTTCGTCCACGGGTTTTTCCATGTCTCGCACCACGCCTTCTGTCCCCCCCATCACCCACAGCCTTTCGGTTATGCCACGGGACTGTGGCATTCCGTCATTTTTGTTGAGTGTCACTAAAGAGCGCCCCCCTCTCGCCTTTGTCGGGCCTAGGCTGGCGCCCAGCGCACGTGATTCCCATAATACCCCGCGCTCCGTCCCCAGACACCCCCCGACCGGGGCATCCTCCTGAGAACAGTCAACCGTCCGGCCAGGAGTACACACAGTGCACGACCACACCCACAGTGTGCTCAACCACCAAACAGCGCAACGAGCCGGATCACACACACACAACACGTTGGTGACCACATATCTTCATATGCCGCTACCCGCTACATAAATACGGCGCAGCCCTAGCCCATCACCCAGTGTTCCGACCCTCTTTGGTTGTCCACGGTGGCGGCCATGATGGCGGGAGAAGTAGAAGAGTTTAAGGTTGGTCTGTTGTCCCGGGGGGCGTCAGAGGGTAGATGGGCAGAGGGTGGGTGGCCAGCGTTAGGGCTGGGGGGGGGGGGTGGTGGGTAATGCAGCATCTGGAGTTCGTGGCAATGGGGTATGAGGCATGTGAGTTTCCAGGGATGGGGTGATGCGGGGCATGGACCGGGTTAGTTGAAGGGGGGGGGGGTATGGGTAGTGAGACGGGGAGTTCGGGCAGGCAAATGACAGTAGGAGGGAGTTTGGGGGGGGGTGGGGGAGGGGGTCCCCCCCTCCCCCCAGGTCAGGGGCTCCCCCCGGGTCCTCCCTTGCGCGAAGCGGATGGGGTTTCGGCGCGGGGGGGCTTGTCCCGGTCCCAGCGGCCGCCCCCCACGGCACAGTTGCTCGGGACCCCACGGCGTCCTGCCTACAGGAGGGCCGAGGGGGCGGGAACCCCCGCCGGGCAGGAAATCAGCCTCCTGCCTGAGTCTACTGCCCCGTGGAACGCTGAGTACCACCCCAAAAAAAACCCCAAAAAACTCCCCACCCAGCACGACCTCACCCGGCGTTCCTCGGTCGAGATCCTGCGCAGCGCACACACAGTAAGGTGCCCAGCGCTGGCGCTTAATGTCACATATTTTGCCGCTCTCTGCCAGCGCTGGGACGCTACCCGTCCGTGGCTGCTGTGATCGTCCATAGTGACAGAGAAGGATTCTGTGTCAGTTACCCATGCTGTGTTCCTGGCTGCAGCAGATCGGAGCGCCGCTCCGATACGCTCTAGACAAGCCCTGACAACCAGGTGTGGACAAGTGGTTGTCCGCACCTGGCAGTGAGGTAGGAGGATCTGGATGCGCGTGCAGCTAAGTGAGGCTCTGCGTGCCCATGTCTTCGTGCGCCGCGTCATAGGTTTCGCCATCGTCTGCAGAGGAGTGTGAACCAAAAAACAATGTAAAAATCAATGATAAAAGAGAAAATTGATTGAAACATCATCATGTATGACATCCACCCTTTCCCTTAGAAACTGATATACCCCACATCTATACCCTGTTACAAAATCATAAACATTTTAGGTATCACCTCTTCCCAAAATGTACAATCTATCAAAATATAATAACGGTTATTCCCCGTAATGGAAAATAGCACCCAAAGTCAAAATGCCACAAATTTTTTTTCAGAAAAAGTATTCAGAAGGCTGTACAGTCCTCGAAAAGGTAGCATGGACCCAAAGAATAAAGTATACTTGTTATTTGGGGTGCACAGTAAAAGTCGTAAAATCCAAGCCCACAAGAAAAACGCTGCAAATGCATTTTTTTCACCAATTTCCCTGCATTTGGAATTTTTTCCCACTTCCCGGTACACGGCATGAAATATTCAATACTGTCACTCTGAAGTGCACTTTGTTACGCAGAAAACAAGCCCCACACAGCTCTTTACATGGAAAAATAAAAAAGTTGTAGATTTTCGAAGGTGGGGAGTGAAAAAGGAAAACTCAAAAATGAAAAAGGGCTTGGTAGTTAAGGGGTTAAAGCTAAAAGCTCCCGGATTGCTACAGTAATCAGGGGAGGGAGCTGGACTGCTACCCTGCTTCGCTGGTCCTGAGCCAGAGGGAACCAGTCATATATCCCACCCTTGTGTTTGCCTGATCCTTACTTCTCATTATAACTTTTTAGGCACATTGGGGGAGATTTATCAAGAGTAAGAATGTGCTCAGCATGTCAGTTCAGTTTGGGTTTGCAGCGTTCGGGAGGTTGGGTTTTTTTTGCGCGTTTTTCCAGCAGCGCCCTGGAGCTCGCTGTGTAGCAGTGATCCTGGTTTGATCCTAATGTGTCTTTGTATTTCTCCTGCTTCCAGTTGTTGATACATTGGGGCAGATTTACTTACCCGGTCCGGAGTCCTTTTCATGTGCATGAAAAACTGAGAAACTGAACAAACTCTGGGCCAGATTTATCTTAAGTTGTTCTATTTTGCGCATTTTTATACACCATATTTGTCTAATGTCAAAATTTGCTTAGATAGATGTGATCCTTCTCTGCGTTTTTTTTTTAATGCTTGCTACTTTTTGGAAAAATTCTATAAATCAGTCTGCAGTGTATCTAATGTATCTATTATATGTTCCAGTGTCTGCAGAGTATCTAATGTATCTATTATATGTTCCAGTGTCTGGCTACTGCTGCTAGAAATGAGCTCTTCTGCAAAGGGGCTCAGTGCTTTCTTCTCAGATAACGCCACCTTCGAGCTGGAGTGTTTTTGCGCCCGTTTTTGCGCCTAAATGCAAAAGTCGCACGTGATGAATATCATTAGGCGCAGCAAAACATCTGGAATTGAACGATAGATGAGGGAAAGGTGGTTATTTTTGCTGCGCGGCTAATTTGACGTTTAATCGCAAAAATGGCGCAAAAACGGTGCGCCTAAACGAAAAGGCGCAAAAACAACAGAAAAAACAAGTGATAAATGTGGCCCCAAATTTCTCTAATGTCAAAATTTCCTTAGATAGATGTGATCCTTCTCTGCGGTTTTTTTTTGAGACTTTTTCATATATTTGCGACTTTTTGTAAAAAGTCTCAATGAAAAAAAGTTCTATAAATCATCTCCAGCTGGCGACATTCTGCTGCAACATCTAATCCTTTACCATTTAGGAACATTCTTCAGACTAATAGTTCTTTTTTGGGAGGATTTTATATAAAAATCAAAAAATGGATATAATTTTATGTTTTAATGATAATATTACTGTTACAGCTTTGGATATAGAGACGTCCTGTCCCTGTGTGTCCTGTACATGGTCACTGCTCCTCTATCACATACATTATAGGGAGAACTTGTGGGGCTCAGCCACGTGTCCTTACACTGTCTATCACTGACGCATCACTGTGTGCGTATAGTGGGCGATATGAAAGCAGGGGGAGGAGTCAACCTCGGCAAAAGATAGTGATTGGCTGTTGCTATTATATTTGGCTGTTTCCCAATGAGGTCAGTGCCCTTATATGGAGACTGAAATAACTGGGGACCTCCCACCTGCGGGATGTGTTCAGGCAGGGGAGGGGTTAATGTGAACGACCCCGTATTATGATGGTTTATATTGTTAAGCATCATCATTGTTTTCTATTTAAAAGGATCAATTTAAAAAATATCTATTAAAAAAACATCAAGAACAGCCGCATGACTGACGCTCCTGATGCTCCTGACAAAATGTTTATGTAAAAATAAACAAGAAGTTACAAACACACAGGCAGATTTTTACCTATAAACCAAAAAACAAAACAGAAGAAAGTTGATTTATCAAATGTGTCTGATTATTTTTTTTTTTTGGTCATCTGCGCCTGCTCTAGTGAGGAGCTTTTTTGAGACTTTTTTGAGACATTTTTAAAAAGTCACATGTCGTAAATGAGGAAAAACATCTGGATTAATGAGTTAAATGAGGCAAAAGTGACTAAAATCCATGCGCCGCTAACTTTTGGAAAGTCTCAAAAAAAGCCAAAATAGTCTCAAAAAACACAACAAAAAGTCGCAAAAAAAGATGATAAATCAGGCCCATTATGGTTTACCTTAAAGAAACCAATCACTGCGTTTTCATGAGATTTGATAAACTCCTCAGCAGCTGATGCCGTCTCCACCACCACCGAGGCCGGAACCATCCTCCGCAACATCCATTTCACCAGACCTTCAGTGTCTCTCCTGCCTATAGGGGAAGGTTTATATAGAGATGTAATAGTAGAAGGATAAATGATCTATCTATCTCTATCAATATCATCTATCTTTCTTCTATCTATCTATCTCCTATCTATCTATCTCCTATCTATCTATCTATCTCCTATCTATCTATCTATCTATCTATCTATCTATCTATCTATCTGTCTATCTATCTATCTATCTATCTATCTATCTATCTATCTATCTATCTATCTATCTATCTATCTATCTATCTATCTCCTATCTATCTATCTATCTCCTATCTATCTATCCTGTGTGTCCTGTACATGGTCACTGCTCCTCTATCACATACATTATAAGGAGAACTTGTGGGGCTCAGCAGCGTGTCCTTACACTGTATATCACTGACGCACCACTGTGTGCATATAGAGGGCGATATGAAAGCAGGGGGAGGAGACAACCTCAGCAAAAGATAGTGATTGGCTGTTGCCCTTATACTTGGCTGTTTCCCAATGAGATCAGTGCCCTTATATGGAGACTGAAATAACTGGGGACCTCCCACCTGAGGGATGTGTTCAGGCAGGGGAGGGGTCAATGTGAACAACCCCATATTATGATGGTTTATATTGTTAAGCATCATCATTGTTTTCTGTTTAAAAGAATCAATTTAAAAAATCTATATATTAAAAAAACATCAAGAACAGCTCTATGCCTGATGCTTCTGACAAAATCTTTATGTAAAAAATAAACATAAAGTTACAAAATAACAAAGAAAAGAAATCCCCATTAAAGCCTATGGGAGAGTGAAAACCTGCATCAATGTGCAGTTTCCATGCAGAATTCGGATGCAGATTTTGCACATGACAATCCACAACATGTGCAGAGCCAAACACACAGGCAGTTTTTTACCTATAAACCAAAAAAAGAGGAAAGTTGATTTATCAAATGTGTCTGATTGTTTATTTTGGTCATCTGCGCCTGCTCTGGTGAGGAGCTTTTTTGCGACTTTTTTCCGACATTTTAAATAAGTTGCATGTCATAAATTAGGAAAAACATCTGGATTACTAAGTTAAATAAGGCGTAAGTGGCTAAAATACATGCGCCGCTAACTTTTGAAAAGTCGCAAAACAGTCTAAAAAAAAAAAAAAAAAAAAGACGCAAATATGGTGCAAATACAAATTAGAGACAAAAAAAGTCGCAAAAAAACACGACAAAAAGTCGTAAAAAAAAGATGATAAATCTGCCCCTCTGACTCAAAACTGATTGAACTCTGATGAAAAATGTCAGTTTTTCACTACCCAAACCCTGATCGCAACCTGATCAGAGTCAAGTGTGAAAGAGGCCTTAGATTTAGAAAATCCCATTAACCCATCGCTTACAACCAAAGATTGGAGACAGGAAAAGGAGAGCGTTGATCCCATTTATAATTGTAATTTTGCCATCCATTAAAGGGGTTATCCGGGTTTAAAAAATTTTTTATGGCCGGGCTGGGGAGGGGTAGTTTAGAACATAATAAACAAAGGACTTACCTCCTCCGTCTGGGCCGCCGATGTCCCGTGCACAAGTAGCTTCCGGTCCGCGTTGTGGACGGCTGCCTCCCCATCCGTGCCCTATCCTTCACGTTGTAATGCGCTGGAGATGGGTGCGCATGGGAGCTTCCAACGGGGCCCGGAATCTCCCTCTGCGGCCCCCTTGTACTGAACCCGCGCCCGAGAAACGGGCTCGGCGCGGGCCATCGGCAGCCCCGAGGAGGTAATTACATGTTTATTTGTGTTTTAAATAGCCCTCCCCAAGCGCCCTACCATAAAAAATTTTTTTAAAACCCGCGATAACCCCTTTGTAATAGGATTTTGGGTCAATTTCTGAAGCAGAAATAACAAGGTTATCCACTGAGGGCGCTCCATGACTGTGAATATATTTCAATGATTTCGAGTATTTAATGGAAAAGATAGATAGAATAGATGGATAGATAGATAGATAAACAAACAAAAATTGCAAAGAGCACAGCCTTCAGGAAAAAAAGGTTCAGGACGGGTGCTATCCCCTAATACTGCGTACTCCAGAGTGTAGATAGAGAAGGCAAAAAGTGGCAGGCACTCCGGAATCCAAAAAAAGGAAAAAAGTGTTAGTTTTTATTCCATCTTAGCAACGTTTCAATCAGCTGTTAATCCGGCCTTTTCACAATTACAGGTGTTCAGCAGTGATTGTTAAATAGTACAAACACAGTGATGTTTCACATACGGCCCCTTAAAGGCAAAGGATGTTTACATCATCAACAATGTATACAAAGTTAACAATCCCAGTGATAATTAAAAATCAACATTGTTAATTGTGTTCTCATCAGTTTAAATACATATAAGCATACATTCATGAAAATTTCTTACAGTCATCAAAAATGTGATCTTAAAAAAAAAAAAAACGTAATGCATAAAATCCCTTGTGATTCTAATCCCCGTCGCGCGGGACGCTCACACTGCAGCGTCTCCAGTCCGGTCATGCGCATTGACCTTATCTGGATACGCTGTGCGCGTCCTGCGCGCGTGGGGATATATCACACAGGTGATTTTTTAAAAAAATTATCACATTTTTGATGCACTGTAGAATTTTCATGCATTGTAAATGCTCTAGAGAGATAGATAGATATGAGATAGATAGATGGATATGAGATAGATATATATGAGATAGATAGATATGAGATAGATAGATGGATATGAGATAGATAGATAGATGGATATGAGATAGATAGATAGATAGATATGAGATAGATAGATAGATATAATGAAGGAAAGTAGGCAACACTCCAGATGTGGCGTGAAAACAAGTGGTTTATTTTATTCCATGTTTTTTTAGGGTACAGCAACGTTTCGGCTCGCTTGGAGCCTTTCTCAAGCCCTCCATGGAATAAAATCACTTGTTGCACCTTTGACTTTTGACGTCCCGGAGTGCTGTTTACCTTTCATATCACTTACCTGGAGGATCCGGAGCCCGATCCTAGTGAGCGTGCACCCATTAATCTCTAATTTCTGTGTGCTGTTTTGACATTTCTACGAGTAGATAAAGAGATAGATAGATAGATTGATAGATGTATTCGATTTGAGAAAAAAAAATGATAGATATGAGATAAAGGGCCACATTTATCACTCGTTTTTTCTGTTGTTTTTGCGCCTTTTCATTCAGGAGAACCGTTTTTGCGCCATTTTTGCGATTAAACGCCAAACTAGCCGCGCAGCAATAATAAGCAGCTTTCCCTCATATATCTTACCAATCCAGATGTTTTGCTGCGCCTAATGATATTCATCACTTGCAACGTTTTCATTTAGGCGCAAAAACACTCCAGCCCGAAGGTGGCGTTATCTGAGAAGAAAGCACTTTTCCTAATTACATTATTGTTAACATTTGAATTTACAAAACACCAAGGGCCACATGTATCACTCGTTTTTTCTGTTGTTTCTGTGCCTTTTCATTCAGGCGCACCGTTTTTGCGCCATTTTTGCGATTAAACGACAAACTAGCCGCGCAGCACAAATAAGCAGCTTTCCCTCATCTATCTTACCAATCCAGATGTTTTGCTGCGCCTAATGATATTCATCACTTGCAACATTTTCATTTAGGCGCAAAAAAGGTCTCAAAAACACTCCAGCCCGAAGGTGGCGTTATCTGAGAAGAAAGCACTGAGCCCCTTTGCAGAAAAGCTCAGCCAGACACTGGAACATATAATAGATACATTAGATACTCTGCAGACACTGGAACATATAATAGATGCATTAGATACACTGCAGACACTGGAACATATAATAGATACAATTAGATACATTACAGACACTAGAACATATAATAGATACATTAGATACTCTGCAGACACTGGAACATATAATAGATACATTAGATACACTGCAGACACTGGAACATATAATAGATACATTAGATACTCTGCAGACCCTGTTGTATGATGCGGAAGACCGCGCCATGGAGGCGAATGCCGGGACTAGCCCGATAAGCTAGTAAATGTGATGGGAAACAGCTACTGAGCTCTAACCCTAGCAACCCGTAGCATTTCCCGGGATGTCACTGATTGGCGGAGAGTGCATGATCGTAGTGTCAATTGGACAAATAAATACGATGGACAACAATTTACACATCGGTAGCCCCCAGGATACATTGGCAGCAGTAAGTGTATGCCCTCTGGGTGACACTGATACCTCACTCTAGCAACCCTCTTCTTCCCCATCTATATAACTTTAGGTAACACTAAACCACGCCCAGAAGGCTCGCCCCTAGTCCCCCCACCCAGCGCGCAGAATGCAGTCAGCGTGGGTATATGAAGGGTTGCGCTGCTGAGCCCGATAGCAGAATGCTATGAAATCAAGAAGACATACAGACCACCCTTAGAAATTCTAGCCCCGAACTAGTTATAACCCACTCCCAGTCCTTATTCCGCCCATACCTCTAGTTTCCCCTCTTTTTATTATTACCAACCACAAACCTGGCCAGGCTATTCGTAAGTGCTGAATATTCTGGGCGCGGTGGACACAGATGCAGACCCGTGACACGCAATTGCGGCCGCTCATAGCACTTTACTTAAATACATGTACAAGCCATTTTCAGTTCTTCCAAGTGCCATCAAAGGTCCTGACAGAACTGGGCGAAAACAGTTTAAATAAACTGTGTGCCCATAGATTCTGGCGCCCACAGTATGCCGTTGTTACGTGCTTTGCCCCCAGTAGTCCACAGTGATGGTCTCCATTTGCCTAGCTGTATCCAACAATAGTTGACTTCAGTAAGCCACAGCCTAACAAGTGATGTCGCAGATTAGCCGCAGCCACACGTGATTCGCCAGTAGCCAGCAGCCACATTGATGGTTCCGTACGCCCACCGCCACATTGATGTCACAACAGCCACACGTGATGACCATAGCCAGCACCCAACCCGAGTGATCCCCAGTATCCACGTAACCGCAGCACCCGATGATGTCCACAGTAGCCCACGTCCACAGGTGATGTCCACAGTAGCCAGCACCACAGTCTCTTAGCGATGATTCCCAGTGCCAGCAGCCACAGTGATGTCCACAGTAGCCAGCAGCCACAGTGATGTCCACAGTAGCCAGCAGCCACAGTGATGTCCACAGTAGCCAGCAGCCACAGTGATGTCCACAGTAGCCAGCAGCCACAGTGATGTCCACAGTAGCCAGCAGCCACAGTGATGTCCACAGTAGCCAGCAGCCACAGTGATGTCCACAGTAGCCAGCAGCCACAGTGATGTCCACAGTAGCCAGCAGCCACAGTGATGTCCCCATTAGCTAACAGTCACAGTGATTTCCCCAGTAGCAAGCAGTCACAGTGATGTTGCCAGTACTCAGCAGTCAAAGTGATGTCACCAGTAGCCGCAGTCACAGTGATGTCCCGAGTAGCCAGCAGTCACAGTGATGTCCCCAGCACAGAAATGTGACCAGTAGCCAATTGTATAAAAAAAAAAAAAGTAACTTGTTCCTCTGTGATCCCAGAGGGCTCATATGGACAACTTTGACCAAGCAGAGGGTCATGTGACACATGTCTGGTGACATGTAATGACCCTGCACGTGCTGGGTGCCCATGTGATGGAAGAAGAGCAGTGGTGCATAGGAACTTAATCCTTTAAAAGGGTTTTCATAACTTGTGTTGTGGGAAAATCCCTTTAATGCCGTGTCATGTATCTATACGTCACCTGTCGGCCATGAGTGTTTGAAGAAAGCTCATGGGCTGGGCCCTCTCCATACAGGATGAGTGTTTGCTGCATATCGCAAATGTTAACCCCACGATCACCACCGGCAAAGCTGCTGCGGCAGTATCTTAGTTTTGATCGTCACTCCACGTAACGTCATCAGGAAGTAACGATCTGTTGCTATGACATCCCTCGGGTCTCTGAAGACCGTAGCTGTGTTAGCATCTGATCATCGTTACAATGTGCCAGTGGCATGATCCGTAAAACCTCATATGCGCTGCCATACTGCAGTATGGCAGTATGTTGTAGGATCACTCAGACCTAGGGTTAAAGTACCCTAGGGCAGTGATGGCGAACCTTTTAGAGAACCCCAGCTTTGCCCAAACGAACCCAAACCTAATTACTTATCGCAAATGTGCCAGTACGTGCAATTTACAACCAGAAAACTGAACAGGTTTAGTTTAGAATCAATTTTACAACACAGGACTGCCTAGCTCGGATTTCCCAGCAGTCCTATACACCTGAACGAGCCACTTTTACACCAACTCCCATTTTACAATCACTAAAAGAGTATTAAAAAGTTTAACAAAACGGTCCACCACACAGTCCTCAAATGGTAGCAATGAAAACACGGCTCATGAAGCAACAAATCACACCTCCCCGCTCCGTGCCTAAAAGTTATTAGTCGTCAAGATGGCGAAACTATTTTCTTTTTCGTACACGGTTTTAATATAATTATAGAAAAAGCATTACAAACACAATAAAACCAAAACCTCCCAATCGTCTGGTATCACTGGTGATAGGACCCGAACCAAAGAATAAGGGAGCACAATGATTTGGAGCGCATCAGCGAAAGTATTAAAATCTACAGCTTCTCCAGTACCGACTGGAATAATAAATGAGAAGTAAAATATGTTAGCAAAATAAGCCCGTCACACAGGTATTATAACCACTATAAATATAATATGCATAACAGTAACTAACATACATACATAGAAATACATATGTTCTTACTCTTTGTTGGGTCCAAGGTGGCGGCCATGCTACGGCGGGCGAGTTCCAGTGTGTCCTGCTTTGTTCCCCGGGGGGGTCAGTATAGGGTAGATGTGCAGAGGGTGGGTGTGTCAAGAGATAGGGCTCTGGGGGGGGGGATGGGGTAATGCGCAATCTGGAGTTTCGTGGCAATGGGTTAATGAGGCCTTGAGTTCTCAGGGGAGGGGTTACTGCGGGGCAGTGGACCGGAGTTGAAGGGGGGGGTAGTGAAGACGCGCTACTAGGAGTTTGCTGGCGTTGCCAGCAATTGCAGTAGTGGGCGGAGTTTTTTGGGGGGGGGGTAGGGGTGCGATAAGCGGCTGGGGTTCGGGTTCGGCGTAGGGCCGTGGCTTGTCGTAAGCTCGGCGGCATAAGTTTCGTGCCGGCTTTGCTTACAGGAGGGGAGTGTGGCGGCTAGCCGGGCAGAAATCAGCCTCGCTGATCTAATGCCCCGTGGAAGCGCTGAGTTAAAAAAAAAAACAAACATCCCATCAAGCTACGGTCGCTTCCTCCGGCTGATCCTCTGATCATGCGCGCCACACAGTAGGCCCAGCCTGGCATCGTAATACATCATTTCGGCTGCCAGCGCTGGGACGCTATACCGTCCTGTCGCGCGCTGTGATCGTAGTGACAAGCAGGAAGTGTCCGCACCGCTGCTGGTCATGGCTTGTTTTGCTAGCAGTATCGTAGCGCCGCTCTCATCTGCAGCAGCCCATGACACACCAGTGTGTGACCGTGGTTGTCCGCACCTGCAGTGTTAGGAGGATGGCAGCGCGTGCCATAGCATGATGGGCTCTGCTGCCCTCTCGTGGCACGCGGCCCATAGGTTCGCACGATCGCGCTAGCCTAGGATGTGAATCCAAAACAAATGTAAAAATGAAATGTAAAATATTTAAAAATTCACATTAAATCCCCCTTTCCCTAAACTGATATAAAGTATACTGTAAAAATTCATAAAGCGATCTTTTAATAGGTATCAGCCTACTTCCCCAAATGTTACAATCTATCAAATTTATCATAACGTTAATTTCCCCGTACATGGAAATTAGCGACCAAAGTCAAAATGGGCCAACTAATTTTTTTTTCAGAAAAATATCAGCAAGCTGTACGTCCTCGAAAAGTAGCATGGACCCAAGAAAAAGTATACTGTTTTTGGGGTGCACAGTAAAGTCGTAAAATTCCACCCACCAAGAAAACGCTGCAAAATGCATTTTTTTTCACCAATTTCCCTGCAGTTTGGGATTTTTGTTTCCGCACTTCCTGGGTACACGGCATGGAATATTAATACTGTCACTCTGATTAGTCACTTTGTTACGGATAAACAAGCCCCCACAGCTCTTATCAATGAAAATAAAAGTTGTAGATTTTGAAGGTGGGGAGTGAAAAGTGAAAACTCAAAAATGAAAAAAGGTCTTGGTATTCAAGGGTTAAGCTAAAGGCTCCCGGTATGCTGCAGTAATCAGGGGAGGGCTGGACTGCTACCCTGCTTCGCTGGTTCCTGAGCCAGGGGACCAGTCCACTATATCCCACCCTTGTGTTTTGCCTGACTTACTCTCATTTATAAACTTTTAGGCACATTGGGCGGAGAATTTATCAAGAGTAACAGAATGTGCTCGCATGTCATGTTCGTTTGGGTTTTGCAGGCGTCCGGAGGTTTGGGTTTTGTTTGCGTCGTTTTTCAGCAAGCCCTGGAGCTTACCGGCCGTGTAGTCAGTGATCCCTGTTTGAATCCTATTTGTCTTTGTTAATTTCTCTCTCTGCTTCCAGTTGTTGATACATTGGGGCAGATTTCTTACCCGCCGGAGTCCTTTTCATGTGCATGAAAAACTGAGAAACTGAACAAACTCTGGCCAGATTTTATCTTAAAGTTTGTCTATTTTGCGCATTTTATAGTAACCATATTTTGAGTCTTAAGTCACAAATTTGCTTAGTAGGACTATTGATCCTTCTCTGGCGCTTTTTTTTTAGACTTTTCATATCTTTCATATATATGTTTGTAAAAAGTCTCAATGAGAAAAGTCTATAAGATCAGCTTCTAGCACGACATGTCTGGCTGGGCAATCAGTCCAATCTTCACTATTTAGGAACATTCTTCAGACTAATACTGTTATTTTTTTGGAGGAATTTTTATATAACAAAATCAAAATGGATATAATTCTTTATGCTTTCTTCAAATATAATAATGTTACAGCTTTTGTATATAGATATAGTCCGATCCCTTTGGTGTGTCCTGTCCAGGTCACCTGCTCTCTATCACATACATTATAAGGAACTTGTGGGCCAGCAGTTCGTCCTTACAACTGTATATCCTGACGGGCACTCACTGTGTGCATATAGAGGGCGATATGAAGCAGGGGGAAGGATACAACCTCGCAAGATAGTGATTGCTGTTTGACCCTTCATACTATGGTGTCTTCCGGCATGAGATCATGCCCTTATATGGAGACTGAAATAACTGGGGCCTCCCACCTGAGGGTTTTCAGGCAGGGAGGGTGTCATGAATGGTAACAACCCCATATTATTCCTATGGTTTATTTGTTAGCCATCATCATGTTTTCGGTTAAAGAATCAACTTTAAAAAATCTATATATTAAAAAACATCAAGAACAGCTCTATGGCCTGATGTCTTCTGCAAAATCTTTATGTAAAAATAAACTAAATTAACAAAATACAAAGAACAGAAATCCCCATAAAGCCTATGGAGAGTGAAACCTGCACAAATGTGATGTTTCCATGCAGACTTCGGAACTCGGATTTTGACATGAACAATCCACAACATGTGCAGAGCCAAACACACAGGCAGTTTTTACCATATAAAACCAAAAAAAGAGGAAAGTTGTTATCAAATGTGTCTATTGTTTATTTTGGTCATCTGCGCCTGCTCTGGTGAGAGCTTTTTTTGCGACTTTTTTCCGACATTTTTAAATAAGTTGCATGTCATAAATTAGAGAAAACATCTGGGATTACTAAGTTAAATAGAGCGTCAGTGGCCTAAATCATGCGGCCGCTAACTTTTGCAAATTCGCAAAACAGTCTCTAACAAAAAAAAAAAAAAAGACGAAATATGGTGCCATACAAATTAAGAAAAAAAAGTCGCAAAAAAACACGACAAAAAGTCGTAAAAAAAGATGATAAATCTGCCCCCTGACTCAACCTGTTGAACTCTGATGAAAAATGTCAGTTTTCACTACCAAACCCGGATCGCAACCTGATCAGAGTCAGTGAAAGAGGCCTTATATTTAGAAATCCCATTAACCCAACCTCGGTATCTACAACCAAAGATTGGAGACAGGAAAGGCGAGCGTTGACCATTTTAATTGTAATTTTGCCATCCTTAAAGGGGTTACCCGGGTTTAAAAAATTTTTTTGGCCGGGCGTGGGAGGGATATTAAACATATAAACACGGACTTACCTCCTCCGCTTAACTCCGGCGCGCCGATGTCCCGTCACAGGGATTCCGGTCCGCGTTGTTGTGACGGCTCCTCCATCCGTCCCTATCTCTTCATCTTGTAAGTCGCTGGGATATGGTGCGCATGGAGCTTCCAGACGGGCCGGAAGCTTCCCTCTGCGCCCTGTACTGAAACGGCGCACCGAGAAGACCGGGCCGCGCGACGGAACAATCGGCAGCCCCGGAGGAGTAGTACATGTTTATTGTGTTTAAATGCCCTCCCCACCGACCATAAACAATTTTTTTAAACCCGGATACCCCTTTAATAGGATTTTGGTCATTTCTGAACGCAATAAATTACAAGGTTACCACTGAGGCGCTCATGACTGTGAATATTTCATGATTTCGAGGAGTATGGGAAAGATAGATTACTAGGTGATGCTAAAGAATGAAGATAAACAAACAAAATTGCAAGCGCACAACCTTCAGGAAAAAGGTTCAGAC
The DNA here is from genome assembly GCA_019512145.1 of Engystomops pustulosus. Taxonomy (NCBI): domain Eukaryota; kingdom Metazoa; phylum Chordata; class Amphibia; order Anura; family Leptodactylidae; genus Engystomops; species Engystomops pustulosus. The sequence continues at coordinate 136,009 of WNYA01000415.1, forward strand.
CTGGTGCTATCCCAGATCTTCTTACCCAAAGAGTGTAGATAAGAAGCAAAAAAGTGGCAGCACTCCGGAATCCTGAAAAAAGTGTGAGGTTATTTCCATCTCTGGCACGTTTTAGCTGTGTTAATCTCGGCCTGTTGTCAAGCAATGTCAACAGGTGTTTTTCAGCAATGTTTAAATGTTTACCACACAGTTAGTTTTCACATAAACGCCCGTTAAAGGCAGTAATGGTTTACAGATCATCAACAATGTAATCAAATTAACAATAGCCCGTGATAATTAAACAACGAGATGAATGTTATTGTGTTCCTCATCGATTTAATAATATGGAGTAAATGCAGAAGCGTACGTATACCATCACTTCATTAATGTTAAAATTGATTTTAATAAGCAAACAAAAAAATTAATGTCATAAAATCACCTGGTGTGATTCTATCCCCAGCTCGCGCAGGAGCCGCACTGAGCGCTCTCCACAGTCCGGTCCCATGCGCATATACTTATCTAGCTGAGACCGCTGTGCGCTGTCTGCGCGAGTGGGGATAGAATCACACAGGTGATTTTTTAAAAAAAATATCACACTTTTTGATGCAACTGTAAGAAGTTTCCATGCATTGTATGCTCTATATGTATTTAAATCGATAGATGAACACAATGAATCACATGTTGATTAATTATCACTGGGATTGGTTACTTGTATATCTTGTTCTGATTGATCTGGAACCTATACTTTGGCCCTTTAAGGGTCGTGATTGACAAACATCATTATGTTGTAACTAATTTAAACACTATGCTGAACACTGTGTACATTCTTGATCGAAGGCTATTAACACTGAAACGTTTGCATAGAGATGTACACTCACACTTTTTTCCACGATCCTTGGAGTAGCTGCACACTTTTTTATGCTTCTAGATAGAGGGAATAGATTGATATAGATAGTAGGTGGATATGAGATAGATTATATTCATGAGATAGATATGATATGCGATAGATAGATGGATATGGATGTAATAGATGGATAGAGATATAGATATGATTGATATGAGATAGATAGATAGATATATAAGGAAAGTAGGCAACACCCAGATGTGCTGAAACACAAGTGGTTTATTTATTCCATGTTTTTTTATAGGCCGCAACGTGTTCTTCTCGCTGGAGCCTTTCTAACCCTCCATGGACTAAAATCAATTGTTGGCACAACCTTTGACTTTTTGACGTCCCGAGTGCTGTTTCCTTTCATTCACTTACTGGAGGATCCCATGAACCCACCTAGTGAGCGTGCACCCCATTAATCTCTAATTGTGTGTGCTGTTTTGTACATTTCTACGTAGTTGATCCAAAGTAGATAGATAGATTGATAGATGGTATTCCGATTTGAGAAAAAAAATGATAGATTAGAATAAGGGCACACATTATCAGCTCGTTTTTTCTGTGTTTTTTGGCCTTTTCATTCATGAGAACCGTTTTGTGCGCCATTTTTGCGATTAAACCGCAAACTAGCCGCGCAGCACATAATAACGACTTTCCCACTATATACTTACCAATCCAATGCTTTTGCTGCGCCTATATGAATATTCATTCACGTCACGTTATTCTTTAGGCCAAAAACACTCCATCCCGCAGGTGGCGTATCTATAGAAGAAAGCACTACGGCCCCTTTGGCAGAAGAGCTCATTTCTTTTAGCACAAAATCTCAGTCCAGACACTGGACATATAAATCAGATACACTTCACATGGAAATATGACAGACTCTAGATCACTTGACAGATATAGATACAATATAGATCATTAGATACAATACAGACACTCGACCTTAATAGAATAGATACTTACATCACATATAAATATCATAATCTACTGACTACTGAACATTAACTAATACATTATATTACCTCTGCAGACACTGAACATATTAATAGATAACAATAGTACATTACAACGACACTAGAACTATAATAGTATACATTCCGACATGAGCTGCAACTCTATTTCAGTTCATCACCTTCTATTTACAAATATGTCATGCAAAACGCTGACTCACAGCAAGAGCCAGAGAAGTTTGCACAATTTTGCAGAATTTTGCAGATACTACTAAGAACATGTCCCCATGTAATTCTTGCGCAGTGTCTGAGGGCGATTTGTCAAATTACAAGGGGTGCAGTCAGGACGCCAGCACTGGGGATCCCCCTCCGGAGAAGCCCCATGCGGAGACACTGGTCACGGGTTGCTGGGTGTCCACACCCTGGGTGCTGCTGTAGTGGTTATCTTTCATTCGGGCTGTGGGAGAAGCAGAGAGGATCTGTACAGGATCACATGTAAGGTCCCTGATCAACATAAAGATGCGGGGCCTAAACGTGATGTGTCCGAAGAGTAAATTGATGTGATGAAGTAGTGGAAGTGGGGAGATAGGGCAAACAAATATCTTATCACAGTTTGGAATTAGGTGTAGCTTGGGTAATTCTGGCAAAACAGTGCCGCCAGAATTTAGAATACTGCAAACAAAAAAACTACTTACAACATTAGGCGGCAACAAATAGTTATACATTGATAAAGTGTTGGGCCACAATATTAATTAGATTTGGTGACATATCTAGATCCACTGTACTCAGTAGAATCAACCAAAACCGAGAATGAGCAGATTCAGGTCCCGGACACTATGTAATATGAAATGGTATAATATATTATTCGTGATTTGTACTTCATTGTTGAATTCCTGGAGAAATCCTCTTCCTATCAGCCTGTAGCATCCTCCTATACGTCTTCCCCTAGCCCCTGCGATATTTAATTATGATCCCTTTAAAAGAGACAGTGATTGTCTTGAGACCACTGACCCGCGCTCAATGAAGTAGGTAGCGTGTCCTTCCAACATCACCCAAAAACTCAGCCGACTGTCCGGACGTGGTGCCATTAGCTATCAGACCGAGAACGACTCCAAGATCTCAGGACCATGTCCATTTGTCTGTTGTGAGCTGGAGGGGAATGACAAAACACAAATGAACATAAAAAGGATTTTCCATTTAATTATCCCTTTAAGTTTTCCCTTTTTTTTTCAAATGACACCTCATAAGTCATGAGCTGATCTCTGGAATCCCAGGGCTGGGATCCCGCTCGCCACCGAGAGGGTAGTCTAGTATTATACAGTTCTTAATAAAATCATGAGTAAATGAATGTAAAAAATGCAGCTGCCAGGGCAGAAGAGTTCTTATTTTGTCTAAAGCAGCTGCCAGAAGGTGAAGAAGACTGATTTTTAAGAAGCCTCCACAATAATAGTGAAATAGTTAAAGAATCCTTTTCTATAACAGATGGAGGAAACCATTGTGGGATTTTCTCAGGACCAGTCATGTGTCTGTGTGAGCTGGAGGGGAATGACAAAACACAAATGACATTAAAAGGGATTTTACATTTAATAATCCCTTTAATTTTCCTTTTTTTTTCAAATGAACCTCATAAGTATGAGCTGATCTCTGGGAATCCCAGGGCTGGGATCCCTGCATCGCCACCAGAGGGGTAGTCTAGTATTATACAGGTCTTAATAAAATCAATGAGTAAATGTAATGTAAAATAAGCAGCTGCCAGGGCAGAAGGAGTCTTATTTTGTCTAAAGCAGCTGCCAGAAGGTGAAGAAGACTGATTTTAAGAATCCATCCACAATAATAGGAAATAGTTAGAGAATCTGTTCTACAGAATGGAGGAAACCAATGTGATTATGAAATATTTATGAAACTGCTCTCGATGAACACTAGGGGGCGATATGATACGTGTAAGAGAACAGAGAGAGAGGGCAATACAGCAGGGGGCCTGGAGTTGGGGGGGCAGGGGTGTAGCTCGGCAGACCAGTGCATACTTAAATCTAATCCAAAATCTTTATAAAATTGAATTGTAGAATTAAACTATAATTTAGAGGTTTGTGCCATATAAGCATCTCTACCGCCAGAAAAATACTACTTACAACATGAGATTTACAAACTTCACTGTATAGCTCAATTATATGTGCACCATATGGCGGTATTATGTGTGCACCATAGTGCTATTATTTGTACACAGTACGACAATACTGGGGGTCATTTACTAAGGGCCCGATTCGCGTTTTCCCGACGTGTTACCCGAATATTTCAGATTTGCGGCGATTTCCCCTGAATTGCCCTGGGATTTTGGCGCACGCGACCAGATTTTGCCGCATCGGCGCTGGCATGCAGGCAACGGAAATCGGGGGCGTGGCCGAACGAAAACCCGACGGATTCGGAAAAACCGCCGCATTTAAAAAACCGAAAGTGTCGCGGAGCTTGCACTTACCTTCATCCAGGATAGGCCGGTGCATTTGAGTGCGTTCCGATGCTCTTCAGCGCCACCTGGTGGACGTCGGAGGAACTACCCTGAGGAACCCCGGCCGGACCCGAATCCTCCGCAGAGAACGTGCCGCTGGATCGCGAATGGACCGGGTAAGTAAATCTGCCCCATTATGTTCATGTTGTATTGTATTATTACGAGTGCACAATATGGCAGGATAATATGTGCAGCGTATGGTGATATTACTTGTATGTATTATATTATGTGTGCACTATATTATTATTTAGCACCGTATGACAAATGTATGTCTTTGCAGTTTCTTTTAAGTGTAAACTGCTTGCACAGGTATACAACAAGTGTCCGTCCCACATTTGTGTCGCATGCAACCCTTTTGTGTCGGGTTTGTACTAGGCATTATGGGGCACAAATTAGGGGGTGTTCCGTTGCTCACAATATTGGGGCAGATTTACTTACCCGGTCCATTCGCGATCCAGCGGCGCGTTCTCTGCGGTGGATTCGGGTCTTCCGGCGATTCACTAAGGCAGTTCCTCCGACGTCCACCAGGAGTCTGAAGTCCGCTGAGGCCTGCCGGAGTGCACGATCCTATACTTGATGAAGGTAAGCGCATGTCCAGCGCCACCTTTTTTTTGCGGCGGTTTTTCCGAATCTGTCGGGTTTTCGTTTAGCCACGCCCCCCCGATTTCCGTCGCATGCATGCCGGCGCCGATGCGCCACAATCCGTTCGCGTACGCCAAAAACCCGGGGCAATACAGGGAAAATCGGCGCAAAACGGAAATATTCGGGTAACACGTCAGGAAAACGCGAATCGGGCCCTTAGTAAATGACCCCCATTATGTTCATGTTGTATTGTATTATTATGAGTGCACAATATGGCAGGATTATATGTGCAGCGTATGGTGATATTACTTGTATGTATTATATTATGTGTGCACTATATTATTATTTAGCACCGTATGACAAATGTATGTCTTTGCAGGTTCTTTTAAGTGCAAACTGCTTGCACAGGTATACAACAAGTGTCCGTTCCACATTTGTGTCGCATGCGACCCTTTTGTGTCGGGGCTGTACTAGGCATTATGGGGCACAAATTAGGGGGTGTTCCGTTGCTCAGGCTCATCGGGCCGGTTGCGTCAGATTATATCACGCAAAGTCCGACAGAAATGTGTTGCCCGGCCCCATGTGTAAATAAGCACAAACAAAAAATGGTGCCATTGTCAAGGCCGTGCTAGGTGGAGTCCGCCCGATTCATGTAAGATTCGTACCACCAGAAATCCTGAATCTGGCCCCCCTGCACACTACAAATGTAGCTGCCACGGGTTCTTGTAACTGTGCCCATATGTTGGGGAGACGCTTATCATATGTGTCAGTGCATGTACGTACTAGTAGTTTGTGCACATGACATGTTCATCATATAGGCATCATTGGGGTCATTTACTAAGGGCCCGATTCGCGTTTTCCGACGTGTTACCCCGAATATTTATGATTGCGCCGTTTGTACCCTGAATTGCCCCGGATTTTGGCGCACGCGATCGGATTGTGGCGCATCGGCGTGGCATGCAGGCGACGGAAATCGGGGGGCGTGGCCGAACGAAAACCCGACAGATTCGGAAAAACCGCCGCATAAAAAACAAAGGTGGTCGCTGGACATGCGCTTACTATCACCTGGATCCACCGGGTGATTCCGGCTCGTTCGAGACTTTCACCAGAGCCCCTGTGGACGTCGGAGGACTGCCTTAGGTGTCGCCGGCCGGACCCGAATCCGTCAGAGAACGCGCCGCTGGATCGCGAATGGGCCGGGTAAGTAAGTTCTGCCCCCTATTGTTTACACTGTCGCGGTCTAGTTATATAAGCACTATTCTTCTATTTTCGGCATTCCCTTGTAAAAATGGCTGGAAGGCAACTTATATCAACGTTATACCTCTTGTGTCACCCCCTCATCCTCATAGACTAGCTTGTCCCTCATCATCTAGATAAGCTCTTGTCCCCCCAGTTGCTTTGTTCACCCCTCATTCCTCATAGACTGTGAAAGCTCTTTGTGCAACCCCCTATCCTATAGACTGTAAGCTCTTGTGTCACCCCACGTCATAGCCTCATGAGCTGTAATCCTCTTGTGCTGCCCCCTCATCTCATAGCTGTACCGCTCTTGTGTCACACCCCTCATCCTCATAGACTGTACAGCTTGTTCCCACCATAAAACGTGATTCAAATAGGAACTGTAAGATTCTGTGTACACACCACCTCATCATAGATCTGTAAGATCTTGTGTCACCCCTCATCCTCATAGAACTGTAAGTCTGTGTCCCACCTATCTCTCATGACTGTATCTTGGTGTCCCCCCCCCCCCTCATCCTATAGTCTGTATAGCTCTTGTGTCACCCTCATGCCTCATAGACTGTAAGCTCTGTGCCTATTCTCAAACGTAGCCGTCCCCTTAGCTCATTAGCTACTGTAAGCTCTTGTGTCACCCCTCATCCTCATAGACTGTTAACTCTATGTTCATCCCCCTCTTCTCCGACTGTAAAGCTCTTGTGTCACCCCTCATCCTCATAGACTGTAATCTCTTGTGTCTCCCCCTACATCTCAGACTTGGTCAGTTTTGTGTCACCCCTCATCCTCATAGACTGTAAGCTATTTGTGTCTCACTCTCCTCATAGATTGTAAGCTTTGTGTCACCCCCCTCATCCCCATCACTGTAACGCTTGTGTCACCCTCTCCTCATAGACTGGAACGCTCTTGTGTCATCCCCTCATCCTACATAGGACTGTAAGCTCTTGTGTACCCTCATCCTCATAGACGTAGCCCCCCCCCCCCCCCCCCCTCATCCCTCCTCCTCAAACCCCCCACCCCAGCTTGCCCCCCCCCCCCCCCCCCCCCCCCTCTCCCCTCAGAACTGTTAAGTTTTTTGGTCAACACTATCCTCAAGACTGTAAGCTCTGTGTTATCACCCTCATCCTCATAGACCAGTGGTGGCGAACCTATGGCACTGGTGCACAGTAGAGGCACTCGAGGGCGAGGACCTATCTGTGGACCCACGGCTTCTACAGGGTCACAGAGTTTGCCTGGACAGAGAAGCACCTTTCGCAGTTTCAGGCAGTCCAAGTAGATGCCCTGCTATTTTAAAGTGACCCTCCTGTGATGTCATTGCTCCCTGTCCAAAGTAGTAGAGGTGTGGACAGGTCGGATTGGAGCTCACAAGATCTGGTAGCAATAGTTTGCTACGCTAATTGCCGGGTTGGCACTTTGAGAAAGTTATGTGGTTTGGTGATTGTGGTCCTACATTTTGGGCACTCGCTCTCAACAAGGTTCGCCATCACTGTCATCGACTGTTACTCTTTGTTGTC